>JAWWES010024340.1:20001-32845 GCA_035583135.1 Lophotriccus pileatus | reverse complement strand
GCCTTTTCTTATCCTTACCTTACCTCCTACTAAATTTGGCCTGGAGTCTTTTTTCTCCACAGCCCTTTTAGGCAACACTAGAAGTAGTACAGATTCGGGTTTGTTAAGTGGCAAATAGAAATTTGGCTGATCAGCTATATGATACTCAGGTACCAGAAACTTAAATTTTGGTGGCCAAATATGTCCTGAAAGGCTGGGAAATAAGTCTGGTGCAGGAAATTCCTGTTATTTGGAAAACTTGACAAAAACAAGAGCTTAGAGACACTTCCCATTGCTGTGTTTATAGTAAAAATACCACTTAAATCTGGAAGAGGCTCTAGAGCAGTATTCTCTTGTGTTTATTCGGTTTGAGGAAGGCTTTGTTTCAAAGTTTTGGCTTAAAATTATGGCAGTTCTTATTTTATCTTATGACTTAACTTGTTTTTTCAGTGGATTTGCTTTGGCATACATCTGGATTTACTGTTCGTAAGAGACTGAGTAGTTGAGAACAACAGAGCTGCTTGGTTTTAGGAGAATTTTCAGAATAATTTTTCCAGAAATGACAGACTAAATATCAAACTTTCAGATGATAAACTCAGGCCTTAACTCTCTGTTTCATGAGACTGATGGATCTAACTTGCCCTGCTCACAGAGGAATGAGTTTCTGGGAGTCATGTCCAAGCTGGGGAGGCTCAGTTTAGAGTTTCTGGGTTTCCTCTCAAGTGTGGCTTTATCAGGAATAGGGGAGTTGTATATTTAAACTCTCAGAAAAATGGCAAAAAAACATGCAGTGAGTATACAACAGCCTCATTGCTTTACCCTTCTTAACACCACATACACAAAAAAAAAAAAACAAAAACAAAACCAGAAAACAAAAATCCAGACAAACCCCAACCCCCTCAAAAACCACAGTGTAAAAATATTGTAGCCAAACAGACCAAAACAGAACTAATGAGGGGGGAACTAAAAAAAAACAAAACACCCCTCATTACAAAAACGTCAGCAAAGAGGTAATTCTGCGGTGAGTTGCCCACCAGGTTTCCCACAGATGTAAATATTTTGCAACCCAAGTGAAGATGTTTTTTGGGTTTCATCATCCACTGCTTCCAGACAGGACCTGCTCCCTAGTAAGTCACTTAATTTTCTGCTCAGGATGAAATAAATCCTGTTTGTTGCAGACAGGATGAAAGTGGTGGTTGTAGGAAACATCCCAGAGGTTGTCCTGCCCATCCAAAGGAGAAGTGTTGAACTCTGTGCTGCTAAAAAGCTGTTTCTTGGCAAACAAGGTGGCTTTTACTAGGGGTGACCAATACCATTTCCATCCTGTCCATCCTATTTGGGTTTTGTATATAACCAGAAAATAAAATGCAGCTGAAAGGGAGGAAAAATAACACTCCTGGGATAAATGAATAGTCACCTCGCTGTTTCAATTCCTTGGCAAGAATTATTTATATACTTAATTCCAGAACACTCTGCAAAATACTTTGGCTGTATGAAGGGTTATTAGACAAGGAGATAGAAAGCTCTTTTTTACTCTTTTACATGAAAAGCAAAGATGCCATGTATTTGGCCACTGTCTTCAAAGCCACGTGCTGGTAGTGTTTATAAATTGGATCTCAAACCTCAGAATGACATTCTGAAATACCAAACTATTTATAAGCTCCATATAAAACCTTACTGCTTTTATCCTGGTGTTTTTACCAACCAGGAAAGTTAGTTTGCTTTTCACGGTTTACAAATCTCATGTCTTTCTTGTCTCACTGGCTTATCCTGAATTCTGCAGTGTGTGTGACTTCAGGAATTAAAAAAAAGCAAGGAAGGCCCTACAGTTGTTCACCAAAGGGCAGTTTTGTGACTGTTGTTCCCCACTTTCCCCACTGTGCATTTCTCTCCCCCCTTGCTCTCGAGGCAGCAACACAGTGGCCACAATTCATCCTTTTATCTGTTTTTTTTTTTCCCCTTTGTTTTCTAGGATCCTTGAGGACTTCCATTCACCTTCCAGATCATCAGAGGCTAGCAACCCAAAGTCAGCATTAGAAATAACGACTTGACTGGCTGGAAAGAAGCAGCCAAAAAAGGAAAAGATGCATACCCTGCCCTATCTAGACACTGAGTCATCACTGAAATGACTAACACAACGTTTTTTTAATCCAGTCTGGACCCTTCAGATCAGAGGGACGACTTAGTCCTCCCCTCTGCTGTGCCAAAACGTTTGTTGCTCGTGCCACTCACGGTACTGCTGCTGAGAAAAATAGATTTGCCTTCTTCCAGATGAGATTTGAAAACAACCATGGGTGGAAGCTCTGCAAACTCTCTGGGGAACCTCTTGCAGTGCCTGATTGCTCCTGTAGTAGAGGAGGGTTTAATTTTTGCCAACTTCTGTCTGCAACTTCACTTGTAGCAACTTTGAGTTCATTGCCCTCTTCCTGTGGTCTGGCTTTCCTTCTCTTATCTAGCTATTCCAGCTCCTTTCCCTCAGAGAATGTGTCATTTGCCAAAGACAGTATTGCTTAACTCTCTCCAAAAACACCTTCTGGACTCAAAACCACAGGACTCAAGGCCACAGGAACTCAAACCACACTGAATTTGTCAAAATTGCTGGGGAAGAGCAATAGGACTCCAAGCAGGTGACAGGTTAAAGAAAGTAGAGGCCACAGTTGGGAAAGAAGAATTACATGTAATTTATATAACATATGAGTATTGTACTTTATTTGACCTTTCGAATCCTGGGGTGGGGTTTCTGCTTGGTTTTTGGGGTTTTTTGTTTCTTTTGGTTCAGTTTGTTTTGGGGTTTTTGGTGTTTTTTTTAAAAATAAGTGAGGAGGAGTTGGCAACGAAGCCCAGTAGTGTAAGCATTGTCATCTCCACCTTTCCTTTTTTTTGCTGTCATTCTCTCTCTGGTTACTTCCCCAAACAACTCTGTTAAACCCCAACCCTACTCCTTGCTTTGCTGTCAAAAGCCACGGGCTAACTTCATCAGTAGCTCTGGTGGTCACCTGATGCACTGTTAAAACAGCCTTCCCTGTCTCCATCCATTTGTGCTGTGTCTTTCTGGAGACAGATAACTCACCAAGGGCCATTATTCTGTGCTGGGCCCTGTTGTGTGGGGTGTCACACTCTGAGCTCATGGGCCTGTGTCACTGCTGTGGATGGGCTGATATCAGTGGGGGTCTTACAGAACCTGAATTTACTGCTTTGTCCTGATTTTGGTGGCAGATAAAGACACTGCACTGTTCTTGTGAGCTGGGCCCTAATTCTGCTCCTGCCCCAGGTTGTATTGGAGTTCTTCTCTTCCCCCACTACCTTAAGCTGGTCCTCAGTGCTTGCCCAAGCCTTTGATCTGGCCATTTCCAGGCTTAAAGTTCTAGTTGCCTGAGCTCCCCTGTGCTTGTTTGAGATAGAGCTCATTTTCTGTACAGAAGCCAGTATGGGGTAACTCTCCTGCTTTCCCCGTCCTTCCCAGGGGGAGGGCTGTGAAAGCAGCTCTGTGGGGCTTAATTGCTGGCTGGGGTTAAACCCTGACAGCCCCTGAGCACCTTCACAGGGGGAGGGTTGCTAAAATCAAGCCTACCTCAGGGTGTACATTTAGTGGCCCATTTTACTGACAGGATAGATGGAAGGACTTTAGGGGGTCCTCTGGTGGCTTTTGTTCAGCTGAGGAGTTAAATGTTTTTTAGTTTTTCCTTCTGCCTGAATGTCACCGTATTGGGATCACTATCAGCACCATCTTTTGGGTTTGATCAGCATTTCTTTGTGCACCTGAAATACTCCATCTCTCTGAGTGTGTTGTACTGCCTAAGTGCCTTTTGTCTTGTGCTTTTTATGTCCTGTGTTTACCAAGAGTACAGACTGTCAATCTGAAACACCTACAAAGAGGGTTTAGGAGATGCAAGACTTAGGACTCAGTGTTAGAACCAGTGTTCTGTTGTTTCCAGAGCAGGGGCAAAACTTTGTGTGTGTGTCTCAGTGTACTAGTGAGGGTGTGAGGGATGACATTTGCTCTACTATTGTAAGTGCAATGTGGATTATTTATTTATATATTTTACTTTTTCTAATTAAAAAATAAATCTTTTCCAGCCAATACATCAACTGGACCTTTTTTTTTTTAACCTATTTGTTTGGGATTCCAGAAATGCTTCGTTGCAATTTGAGTTTTCTTGTAGTCCTGGTTTGCATTTTGCTTCCTTTCTGTACAAAAAGTGGGACTTGGGTGCCTTTTTTTAAAGGTGTTTTGGAGTATTTTTTCTCTTTAAAAAAAAAAAAAAATTGAATAAAACTTTTAAGGAGAATTTATGGAAGCAGCTAAGGTTTATTTCAGATTTGGAAATAACTTCAGTTAATCAAACCAGTGCATTTTATGTTTTTACCAGTATTGTTTGTATCATGTTCCTTGCTTCATTTATCTTTATCTGAAGTTTCATGCTCTGCTGCAATGTCGTCTGGTTTTCTACATTTCCCTTGCTGAAAAGAAGCCAAATAAAGCAACTTTGAACATCAGCCCTCATGATTCCTTTTGTTTGTAGCACACACTGAGCTTTTATAAATCCACAAGAGAAGCATCACAGGTGAGCTCTGAGTGCGTGAATAATCCCTTTGGGAAAGGCAGTAGTGACCCAGTGTATCCTTTAAGATATATGGACTTCAGAGATGAGTTGGAAACCACAATTTGTGTTTCTCATGACATCAACTTGCACTTTTCCTCTTAAGAGATGTGAGAGTGAGGAACTTGGCTGTAGTTAAAAGAATGTGTCGTCTCCCTGGAGGAGCTGAGTGCTATGGGATTGTGTCCCAGATCTTGCACTACCCGCGAAAGGCAACATTTCATTGCTTGTCTGAGTTCCGCTACTTGGTAGAATAAAATATACAGTAATTTGCAGAAGTTTTTGAGATTGCAACATGATCTCCCCCTCTTGACTTTTTTTTGTTTCTTTTTTTTCAGGGAAACAAATGGTTGCTGCTGGTGGCTGCTGGAAAACTTTCTACTGGATGCTGGCCATCCCTCACTGTGAGTGACAGGGGTTTGTAGTGTCTTCTCCTGGGAATTTGTTGCAATAGAACAAAGGGGAATGTTTTTAAACTGAAAGAGGACCAATTTTGTTTATATATATATATATGAGGAAAAAGTATTTTACAAGGAGGGTGGTAAAAGGCTGCCCAGAGAGGTGGACTGTTCCATCCCTGGAAACATTCTACGTCAGGCTGGATGGGGTCTGAGCACCCTGGTCTAGTTGATGTCCCTGCTGATTGCAGGGGGGTTGGACTAAATGGCCTTTAAAGTTCCTTTCCAACCCGAACTTTTCTGTGAGTCTATGAATTTGGCACTCTGAGATGAGCCAGGTCACTTTTCCGTGCATAAATCCCAGACAGAAGAGCAATTTTTACCTTGCACAAGGAGCAGAAGGGCTACTGGCCTGGCCCAGGAGCTTCTGGTAGAGTTGGGGTCAAGTGGAAAGTAGATCGGCCCCCCTTCTCATCTGCACAATGGCGTATTTCCTCAGGGAAACCTCAAGGTTGCTTTTTTTGGCTGCCAGCCTGGTGCTCAGAACCTGCAAAATGTTTGCTTTAGTTTTCAAGTCATTGTTTGGTTCCCACATCTGTCTCCTCTCTTTGTGTGCCTTTGTCCCTGGCATGCTCAAGGATGCCATCACTCTTAGTCCTGCATTGTGCTGACGTTGGACAGGAAGGTGAAATGTCTGTGAGAGATAACAACTTCCATGCAGGGCCACCAGAGGAGGTCTCCAAACCCCCACTGGGTTCCTAGGGAAGGGGGACTTGGCAAAAGACAAACAAAAACTGCCTTCTGCTGGCACTGTGAGGACTTCTTTTTGCCTGAGTGTTCTCTCATTCCCTGCCATGCTGAGGTCAGGGCAGCTGCTCCAGCTGCCTCTTAAGTGGTGAATTTGTGCTTGTGTTTTTTCCCTTTATCATTCCCCATGAATTTTGCCTGTGCACAACACACTTCCAGGTTATTTGCCTTTCTTTGAGGGGCTGCCTTCTGGTTTGGAAACAGCAATTAGCTTTCTCAGGAGCCACTCTCGCCATGTGGCCACTGGGACCCAGGGAGATAAAACACCTTCCCTGCTGCTGCTCTGCTGCCTGAAATGCTGTCTGCTTTGAGAGCATCGTGGCAGCTGTTCTCGAAGTCTGCTCCATAATAAGATGTCAAGGAAGGAAGTGCAGGATAATTTTAGGAGCTAAGAGGATGCAAGGTGGGATTTTTGTCTGGATTTTTTTTTTTTTTTTTCCTTAAGATGGGTTGACTTTAGTGCCAGAATCAGCACTGAACAAGAACTTGCAAGTTGATGAGCAGTATTTATCAGCCAGGAAGGCTTAAAAGCCTTTCAGCTTCAAGTGGAAAGTACTTAAATATGGTTTTCTGAGACCATGTTCAGTGGGCATCCTGGGAAATCTGCTGTGGGAGAAATGCTGTGTAAAGAGCTTAATATGCTTTTATTTTCTGGCATGTAAGCAGCACTCCCATCTATGGGGAAGGTCTCTTCATTCCCACAGGAGTAGGAGCTCCTGTCTCAGAGACTTTCCCTCTCCCTTCTGACACAGCTTTGCATGTTAATCTGTCCAACATAAATAATAATAGAACAGAAATAATAATATAAACACCGAAGTAATAACATAAATAACCTAGGGGTGAAGTTAACCCTGGAAAGCAGTATGGGCACCCTGAAAAATTGTTGCGCTAAAACCAGGGCAGACAGACCTGTTGAGAAAGATGGGATGTGGAAATCCCAAAAGGTGTTTTGAACAGGGAACTGAACAACCTGGCAGAGATTTCTGGTTTCCAGAGCAATCCTCAGGACATTTGTCCCTTGTGTTTAAAGAGGTTTTGCTGCAAAGTCTTCCTTCCTCAAGTTTTTTTGTGTTAGTTGAAAGGTTGGTATTTTCATACAAGAGGGAGATACTCCCAGAAACTACACAATTGTTTCTTCTGTCCTGGAAACCTCTCCGTTTTTTCTCCTGTTTGTTGTGACCTTTATAAAGGCTGAGAATTTGAGAGGTGAAGTGGAAAACAATAGGTATGAACTTATTTTTTACCAGCCCAATTTGTGTTGTGTGGATAATATGAGTTATTTAACAATGTCTGCAAATCCTCTGCTCAGAGGTTTAACTCCACACTCGGGATAGTGCAAGAAGACTAAGTTTAATGTTTCATATAATTACTGTTTTGTGTGTGTAACTGCTTGTGTTGGTCCACATTTGTCAGTCTTTCCATCTGAAATATTTGGGAGAGAGTTTCAGAATTACAAGCACTTATATCCTTTTGAGAAAATAATCAGCTTAGAGCTGTTTCTGAGAGAAAATTCCCCTGAATGGGCATTTAAGAGCAGTGGGTCTGTTGGTACAACAGTGTCCCAAAACACTGCCTGTCTTAGTTCAGATATGGGATGATTTAGATGTTTACAGAGCATTCTTATCTGCTGCCATACACTTTCTATTTTTGAAACGAAGAGGTTTTTATCTGTACATCACAGTGTAAATAATGTGGAGGCAAAAAAAGAAAATACTACTTGACCATCTTTACTCCCAAAAGTTTTGCTTCCAAAAATAGGGTAACTATAAACAATTGCTTTGTTTTCCTTTCCCACTGAAATAGTGGGAGGTACTTTCAGTGGAATTAATAAATATTTTGCAAGACAAGTATATCAAGGTTTAAACTTGCAGTTCAAGTGTTCCATGATGTTTTATTTTACCTTTATAAATTGCTGTGAAATGTTTTATGTTAAGAAATAGATAGCTTGTGAACAACCCTAAATAATGTAAAATTCTACATCTCCTTACTGTAATTTGCTGCTCTAGTAGCTCTAATACAGTAGAGGAAAAAAGAGAGCAGTGATTAGGATGTACAACAAACTGAATAAGCTGTGTTGAGATTTCAGGTAGGGGTTGAATATTTTTATGCATCTCCTTTCTTACTCTGCATCCTTGTCTTCAGAGCACTGAGAGGCAGATGATGGTGGAACTCTCTCTGGAAAGTCTGTGCTTATAGAAACTTGATCCAGGACTTCTGTAGATTTTTGCTGCCTGTATCAACTCAGCTGTTTCCAGGTTGTTTTACTAATGCTTTACTTCTGTGCTAAAAAAAACACAGTTTAGAAGATCATTTCTGTTTATATTACTTTAGTTGTAGATATACCTTTAGGTCTAGATAATAGAATCAAATAGAAATATGTGGGAATACAGGGGGTTGTGTTTTTTTTTTTTTTTTTTTTTTAATTCTTGACACAACTTTTCTTGCAGAGCACTCCGGGTTTCTTCTTGGGGCACATGTAGTCCTATTTTATCCTCTGTTTTAAGGTGAATATGCATGCAACCAGTACTGTCTGTGCCATTTGCTGATTTCTGTGGTGGGACTCCAGCTTTGAGGTTACCCTGAGTAGCCCTTTTCCCTTCACAAGATCTTTCACTGATAAACAGAAGGAATTTGAATTTCAAAAAGTAGGTTTTGGTTAGCATTTAAATGAGGAGAAATTGTAGAAAGAGAAATCTAGGGTGACAGACAGAAATAAAGGACCTGTGTTTATCTTGTTGCCACCTCATGGTGTCCTTTGTGGGCAGGTTCTTGTTTTAATGAGTGCATTGAGTCCAGGTTGTCCAGGATGCTTTGTCCTCCAGGAGGAAAATGCCTGATTTTGCTGCATACCAGAGATCTTCATCTTTTACTTGCAGGCAGCAGAGAAACCCTCAGTCCACCGATTCTTCAGGGAGGAAAAAGACATGAAGGTAGAAAATGCAGTACTGAAAGAGAGAGTGACATCACCCAGGTGTGTAAACCCGGTGAGTTGAGGCTGGAAACAATCTTTGGGTGTTAATGTGGAGAACTGGCTCTTTTTTCCTCATGTTGTTTGTGCTGTATGTGGTGGAGCAGTGCAGTGCAGAAAACTACTAAGAATGACACTTTTCTGACCCAACTTGGAAGAAAAAAAAAGTTGGTTTTGTCCCACAAGGGTAGGAATTAAAATTTTTCACTGAATCCCATTTTTCTTTGGGCTCTACAATTTCCTGAGGGTGAGCTCCCAGCAACCCCTTGGCTTTTCTGTATCCTGAGAAAGTTTAGGCTGCTTTCTTCACAGCCCTTCTCTTTCCCTTCACAAACAGTGGGGCAGGAAGAGGTGCAAGCCACAGGTTTGCCTGTGAGCAATGCTGTTCCTACAGTGACCCACTCCAGAGAGGGAAGGGGAAGGCTGAACTCTCTGTCTTGCAGGAAAACTCACATCCTTTGTTTTTACTGAAGGTTTCTGGTGGCTACCACTAATTTCCTCCAAGCAGAGTGCTGAGGAAGGGAGGGTGAAAATGGACATGTGGGGGTGAGTTATTTTTGTGCTTTTTAGCCTTCACTGCTTGAATCCAGTACCTGAAAATTGCCAGGGAGGATCAGAGTGTGACTTTTTTAGCTCTCCAAAAGTGATCAGGAGGGGAAGGGGAGTGAGAAGCCAGAGCAGGTTGTTGGTTTGGGTAGGATAGGAACATCCATGCTGACCTTCATGGTCACAGACAGGTTTTCTCCACCTTCCCCATCTTGTATCTTCTCTGTTCTCAAGCTTTAACTTTCCTCACTACCCACATCCTCTTTCTATTTTATTTTCTTTCCACTTCATATTTTGTTGGCCCTTCTGGCTGCTTGCTTGCCATCACTTTTATAACCTGTCCTGCCCAAGGGCTACATGGTTCAGTGAGAAGAACCACATTTTGGCAGTACTGCTGAGATACCTGCGGATCTTTACCAGGCAGGTTTCATGCTGGTGTGGTTATAAGTGAAAGGTCTGCTGTGGGCTGAGGAAGAGTGTAGGGACAGGCGTCAAAGGAAGACCTCATGCCATTTGTTTTCAGCCTCATGCTGTGAGGGTGCGTGTTAGTCCAGTGTGTACCATCAACCCTTTAGAGGAGGATTCAGTAAGAAAAAAAAGTGGGTTAAAAATATTTGTACCACATTAAATATTTAAAATATTAAAATATTTTTACAATTTATTTTAACAACAAAAGGCAAAAAAATGTGAAGGAGCCCCATTTTTTTTTTCCCCCGGAACCTGTTACTGTAAATATGATGAAAACATGATTATAAAGGAAACTAGTGCAGACTTCTGAGTGACTCAGTCCATATCAGAGAAAGAAACATGGCACCACTTATTCTTTCCATTTTATCTTAAAGTATTTCACTTCCAGGCCCAAGAAGCTCTGATTAAATGTACTAAACTGAAACTTTCCTTGTTATTTTTTCCAGGTTGGAGGGGATTTAATTATTTCTTTTAGCTGATATGTATCTGTTTTGTCACTTTCTTATTGAACTGAGAACAATTGAAAAGCTGTGAGGGTGAGAAGGAAATGTTTTGTGCCGGTACTCATTGAGGTTCATTCTGGGAAATAATTGTAGAAAACCAATCAATTTTTTGGGAAGGTAATGGAAATATTTTCAGAGATCTGGTATAGCATCACATTCTGACTTTGATGTAAACACCACAATGCTGAGAAGTCCTGGAGCAGCAGCAGCTCTATGTGTACCCTGTTAACTGATGTCACTTCAGGTGTATCCTGGGGTGCCTCTGAACAGTGAGTGTGTATTAAAACCCAACGGCAAACCCTCTTTCCAGGGATTATGAATCTGATGAGCACCTTCACTGGTATAAAATAGGGTGTGTTTTATGCATATAAAGAACAATATTAGTCAGGATTTGAATCCTACGCTTCCAGCCTGTAGGAAGAGATTAAAACATCTGTCCTTAGGGTTTTGTGCTCCTGTTCACCAAAACACTTCTTTTATTCATCTGAAATGCTTTCTCACCAACTTATATGTTATAAGAAACACCAGAGTTGCTACCCTGGGCTTCGGGAGAGCACACATTAGACTATTCAGGATGATATTTAGAGAGTCCCCTGGGAATTTGCTTTTGAGGGCTTAGGAGTCCCCAGATGCTGATCAGTGTGTAAGAACTGCCTTTTAGAGTCACAGGAGCATGCAAATCCTCTGCCTTGTAAGTCAAGCAAGGGGGGCAGGGGACCAGCTTGGCTGAATAGGGAGAACGTCTACATATTCCCCAAGCCATCCACATCTGATTTGGGCAGTGACATTCAGTTCTTCCCCAGTAAAAATGACAGCCTCCATAAAAATGGGGCTGCTATTATTAGATGAACATTCCAGGAAGGGTTGTCAAATTGATGGCTTACAGGAAACTCCAGAGAAAGTCTGTTTTTAAGTAACTCCCAAGGAGGAGACAGATCCATGAATCCCAGTGTTTTGCCAAGTTAGTTGCAAGGGGTACCTGTCTCTAACCATTTTCCCATTACTGTTCACTGCCAGCAAGTGTTTATTTAAACAAAATATAAACATTGTTTGGGGCCCTGAGCAACCTGGGCTAGTGGAAGGTGTCCCTGCCCATGGCAGGGGTGGGACTGGATGAGCTTTAAGGTGCCTTCCAAGCCTCCAAACCATTCCATGACTCTGTGATTCCTTGTTTCAACTCAGATGCCCGGGAGAAGAATTGTCTTGCCTGTTAGGTAGAAATATGTTCACCTGAGGTATTTCTGGTATTGAAAGTCATCTGATCTTCCAGATGTCAGTCTCTAGTAAAGATGACCAAAAACCTGTGTGAGAATTGAGCTGCAATGCTCTTCATAAAGAGAGAAAAGCCTCACTAAAACTGAATGAAACTTATGTATCAGCACTTTCTGAGTTGTCCTGTAAGCCTTTGTGTCCTTTTCTTTGGTGAAATAGCAGAGTTCAGGTTCAATTCTTCATTTCTATGTACTTTAACATATTTTACCAGAGCTTTGCTGGTTCTTCCCAGCTCCTAGTTTGCCAACTGGCATCATTTTATGACCAAAAATAATGCATTTTATCAGTTGCATTTCCTGGCTGACCTAATCTGAGCTTGAGTGAAATCAGCAAGGAGGTCCCTTTTTCAATACCTTATTTAAAGCAGTGAGTGTTTCAAAGGCAAAAATCCCCTTGTATTCTCCAAAGTGTGTATATATTTGGATTACCTGGGAAGGGGGGACTTTCTGAAAGCTGTGCTCAGAATGTCCAAACCTGGGTGGTAGGTAGCAACTGACTGCATTTACTTTTGGCTGCAACTTACTGAGTTTCCTGGATTTGTTTGGACCAGAATTTGTCTGGTGATGACACAAAATACTCAAAATAAGGCCCAAAATAAGGTTTTGGGAGCTGAAGGGGGAATTCTGCTGCCCTCAGGGGGCTCTCATCAAGTAGTTCATGGAGGGCAACAGGAAGGACAAAGTTTCTTGTAAGTGATGGACCGTGATTTTTCCGTCTTTGTTGGTAATCCTGATGGGAATAAGCACGGAGAAATGGGCAGTAAGTAATGCACAGGAAAAGGGTGTGTGAATTCCTCTTCTCCACTGACTGTTTGAAGCTAATTGCATGGGGAATGGAAAAGACATGGCCGGGGCAGCACCATCTGCCCTTGAAATTCAAAAGAGGAAAGGAGATCCTAAAAGAGATTTTTTTTTTTTTTTTTTTGTCCAGATAACAGGATGAATAATATGGAAAAGAGCATTAGCTCCTTGTGGAAAGGGAAGTCAAGCAATTACAGAATTAAAAGCCTATTCATGTAACATTACTTTTGCCTCCTTGGGTGGTGGAAATGAGCACAGCCCCGACCTACATTTTTCCTGTGGGGCTCTCCCTGTTTTGCTGGCTGGACAGAACTCATCCATTTTGGATGTTCGGGATGTGGCATTCAGTGATTTGCTTCCCCCTGTGCTAGTGCTTCAGAGTCCCAGAGCTTCCTCTCTCCACCTCCTCCTCCCTCCCGAGGAAGAGGAGGGCACAGGTGGGGTGTGCAGAGTCCTCGGAAGCTCCAGGGATGCCGGGGTGTGTGTGTGTGTGTGTGTGTGT
>JAWWES010024340.1:2091-19901 GCA_035583135.1 Lophotriccus pileatus | reverse complement strand
GTGTGTGTGTGTGTGTGTGTGTGTTATTGCTTTATTGCTTGGCAGGGGGTCAGAAGATGAGGGCTCAGGAAATGAGTAACATTGGACGGGCTTCCTACCTCTTGTCTTCTCTTTCTTTAAGGAACATGAATCATCCTGGAGTCAGACAACAACTTTACGGTGATGCCAACATAGGGATTTGAGATTTCTTTGCCCTATTTAACACATCCTTTGATTTCTTAGCCAAGGCAACCACTCCTGAAATAGCAGCTGATACAGTAACAGGCTGATTTCTGGTACACGTCAAAGTAAGTCACACATGAGTTAAACCAGCATTTTTAAGTGAAACAATTAACCACCTATCCAAACATAGAGGAAATGTAATTTTACAGTCTTGAAGAAAAGCTTTTTTTTATTGTTTTGCAACCTATCTGAAAAAAAAATATTTTTCATTTGATTATTTTTATTTTCTGAACATTTCCATCAACATTTTAGGGGAACTTATGAGGAGACAAACTCTGTAAAGCTTTCCTGTGTAGGAAAAAAAAAAAAAAAGGAATAATGAAAGAAAACTACACTAAACTTTACAGGTGCACACCACTTACCTGAGCAGCAGTGTGAACACCCAACCAGAGCTCCCAAAAACCTCTAGTGTTTCTTTAGATTAAAAAAGCTGTTTTCGTACACCTGATACTCCTGGAGCTTTTTCAAACTGGTTTATTTTTCCCCCAAAGTGGTTGATGCTCCAAACCACTGGTGATGAATCCCAGGGTTGGCAAGTGGCTGTGCCCAGCTTGAACCCTTCCTACCTTGCTGGGGCCACTCGTCCTTCTGCATCCTCCTCCTCTTTCTGTGGCTGTTGACAGAGCCCAAGCCTGCGGTTTAGGCATGGCCAGGAAATTATGAAGTGCCTCAGACACCTACTTGTCCATGAAAATTACAGGGTGTCACTCCGTGTGTGCCAAACCCGGAATATGCTCCTTCATGCTCTACAAATATAACCTTCCTGCCGGGAACTAAATTGCATTTGCAATAAATGCAGGAGAAACAAAGATGAGGTGGTAGTAGAAAATATTTTTTTATAAAGGAAGGACATTAAACACTGTCTTTGGCATTTGAAGAGCTGTGTTGTGCCTGCTCCTTACTCCAAAGGAACGTTGCGAGTGCTGGGTTGCCTCAGAGAGGCAAACTGAAGTTGTTTATTTTTCCTTATCGTGGACTTTCCGGTCTGGGGAGGGCCCCAGTGCACCACCATTTGGAAGAGGAGAATCAGAACTTTGTCACTCAGATCTGTTTTCCTTGGAAGACCTTCCAGGGCCCTCACCAGTGACCTGCTCCAGCGCTGCCCACTCTGCATTGCCAGTGTGGGCAGCTTCTCACTGCCATGGGTTTCATGACCCCTTAGTGAGCTTGGAGGAGATCAAAAGTCTCACCAGAGCTGTGTGCTGGGTCAGATAACCTATGGAGAGCTCTGGAGGCTTCTTGTGAGCTTTACCTGTCCTTAACCTCAAGGACACACTGCCTCATAAAACACTTTTTACTTTCTAACAGCCAGCAGGCATAAGCTAAGGGGGCACAAGTCTTGCCATGTGTGGGCAGGGGATGATTATTTTTAGCTTGGCTGATTGCAAGAGTCATCTCCAAATGAATGTTTCTGACCCTTTTTCTTCAGTGATGTGGCTGTCTCAGTTGCCCTCCCCAGTGACTGAAGCTCTACAGGAAAGAAAAATACTCAAAGGTCGTGGTATCCTCCCAGAATGAGCAACTTCTTCCAGCAAAGACTCGCTATAATCAAAGTATTGCTGCTGTAGTGGTGCTGAAGGCATGGTGGGAGTACCAGTAGCTACTCAAAAATAGGAGCTGTCTCAAAATGCTGCCTATGGTAACACAAACATTTTAAAAACAAGTCTATCTGTATTTGGTAACAGACTAATCTACTAGAGAGAATATGTAGTACAGAATGTCAAAACAAAGCAAAAATGATTAAAACTTAAAGATAACCTAACCCTGTGCAACTAGGAAGCAAAGGTACCTGCTGGTGCTATATCCCTTTCAATGGAAAAACAGCAGGGACCAAGGGAATACTTATTGAGGAAAAAAAACTGTGAGAATTCCAGTGAGATTAATTTTAGACATCTTGTTAAAAATTTCAGGGTTGATTGAACTGTCTCCCTTCCCCAGACTTGGGCAAATGACATTTCTCTGGGGGCCTGTAATAGGTCACGTTTGTTTTCTGTTCTTTGGGACACAAGTGACATTTAAATGCAATAACTGTGTTTTCTGGCTCTAGAAAAGCTGTTCTTGCCAGGACAGTTCCTTTGGGTAAGACATTTTACAAGGATCACGGCAGCAAATGCAGGGAAGGAATTCTCACACTGCTGCTGATCCCAGGTCTCAAACACAGGGCTGGCTGCTCCTCCTGTGCTTGCACTGAGAGCTGGGTGGACCTTGAGTGAATCCCCTCTCTCACTTCGCTCCCCTCCTCCATTTCTGTAACTCATGGAGGACAATTCATGCTAAATGGCTGAGCTGGTGTTCTCCTGCCCTCATGGTCATCTCCCTCTGATGGTTCTTCCAGCAGCCCTGTCTTTGGCTAAGGGAGAAAGGGAGAAGCAGGAGTTCAAGATTCAGTCTTCAGTTTTTCTTTGCTCTCTATGGTGATGTTTGCATGGTTATCTTTCAAAGATTTTAACAGAGCTGTTCTCACAGTAAATCATGCCAGGAATTTTAACATCCCTGCCCCCACATATTTTAGCAAAGTTGTCCTCTTCCATGATGGAAAGAGGTTAATTCTGGCACTGCCTGCTGCCCTCAACTGCCCTCTGCTTAGACAACCATGAAACTATAAAAATGCTCTTTTCTTTTTATAATAAATTTTCTTCTTTCTGGTTAATTTACCAAAAGCCCTCTGTTTTTTATCTCAGAATATGGGTGGGACAAACTAAATCAATTTTTTTGTTGTTTTTTTTTTTTGTGAGGCAGAATAGAATTCTGGTGGGATTCAACCTCTCACCACCTCTGATATGAAAACTGACATCAGACTCTATGACAACCCACCCTAAAGGGGAAGGAAGCACCTTGCTTTTCCTTGTTCACCTAAAAATCTGGCATTCCTCTTCAGATGCCACAGGGATTGGAGGAAACCCAAGATCTGGGCTGGAGTTTTTTTATGCCTTCAGTCAATCCTGTAGCTTCAATTGCTTCCACTCCTTTCTATTTGAAGGTGCTTTCTGCTGTGGTTTGTGGTAACTTTGCTTCCTTGCTCAGTTTTTGTTCATTGTTGTAGCAGGACACCCACAAATGAGCGTGGATTGAGGATCTTTAGTCCTGGATTCGGACCCAAGGGATCAGTCTCAGACCCAGCATGCAGGTCAGGTGAGCAGAGCTCAGTCTCAGACCTCTTAATTGGTCCAGGTGGATGTGTTTTGCAGCAGCTGGAAAGGAGGCTTGGACATGATGGAAAATAGGTGTCCCTGCTCTGCAGATGTGAGGGCTTTCTTCACAATCAAGGGGTGAATCAGCCAGTGGTGATGATGTGGTAATTCATCCACTGCCCCCTTGAGTATGATGTGCACTAGTGAGATAGGATTCATTTTCCCCCCATGAATTCCAAAGGAGTCTGCTGGGGTTGGCTCAGATACAACTACACTGTAATTGTCTGCAATGAGTGGGATCAATCCCACACCATAGGAAGACAATGACATGTTTAGGTTTAAGGTTCTTGATTACCTTTCCATGTAGCAAACAACTTCTTTATTTTTATTTTATCTTTGGGTTAGTTATTTCCTGAAGGAGGAAGAAGCTCTGAGGGAAGATGACCATGCTTTGAAATGCTGTATCTGTCAGAGACAAAGCTGGCTGGACAGAGGAAATGCAGGGAAATTAAATTTAAAAGAAACGTGATTTTAAGAACATCTAAATAAGTCAATTGTTTTATCAGTTAGTTTGGGACAGCCAAGTAGAAGCAAGCCTTGCAGATGAAGCAGCCTGTTAGCAGGGAGGGATTTGGATCTGTGGCAGTTGGAGAGTCACCAAAACGAAAGATGTTCAGCTGATGTGTCAACTTTATGTGGCCCAGTGCAGCCAGGGTTCAAGTCATGGATGGAAACAGAAGCCAACTTTCATCCTTGTAGAGAATTCCTCTGGATCAAGAAAGGCAGGAGGTGACAGATATTGTTAAGAGGAATGTTGTTCTCTTTCTGTTTGGAATATAACTTTTTGTATGACATGACCTCTCACTGACACCAGAGTAATTAAAGGAAAGAGCAAGAACTTGAAACTGGATAAATACAGCAAAATGGATTTGATGTTCTTTGATTAAGCAAAGGAGAGTTGTTCTGGCGTAAAATGCAAATAAAAATTGTACCTCAATAGGTAGTGCTGAAAACTGCTCAGATTAAACTTGTTTAGCCCTGAAATTTAAACAGTTTTGTGGGATTTTTGCTCAGGCCACACAACACTGCAGCAAAGGAAGCAAAAGATGAGCGATTAAGGATATAATTTAAGGTGTGAGGAGTTTGGTTTGTTTTTAATCAACGAAAACCACTTTGGGCTGGCAGCATGTCGTCCTGTCTTCCAGAAAACCTCACAGGAGCACCTGCACTTCCCCAAAACGAACAGGCTGTGTTCACGCGTCACCACCACGCCACAGTTCAGTGGCATCTCAAAGCAGGTGCCAGGGCTTTTTTCAGCACTGTGGGAAGACAAAGCAAAACCAAAGAACACCCAAAATATCATCTTAAAAAAAATTAATTTGAGGACTGTAGATTTGATTTGTGTGCAGGACGGTTTTGTCCGTGCTGATTTTAGGAGGGGCGATCTGCAGGCTTGGCTGGGGTGAAGCATGAGGAGTGTCCCGCTCGCAGGGAAGAAGGCACAGCTGGTGCTCAATTCCTGCCGTTTCTTGCCATCTAGTGGCCTGTCAAAGCAGCAGTTCCTCTGCCCGACAGGGCACGGACTTCTAAACCCCATCGGAAAGGGAGAGAGCACTGCCAGGCGGGCACCGCTCTGCCCTGCCCCCACAGCGCTCCTGCATCCTAACATCTGCCCCTCTTCCCTTCGGAGGAGGAGCTTCCCTTCAGGTGGCAGAGGTTTTGGTCACTCTTTCTGACCTTGTGTGTGCTGGAAAGGGCTTTAAAGCTTGACCTTTGGTGTTTCTTGAATAACTGAGTTATTACAGTAATACCTGAGCAGGGGGGTGGCCAGTACTGAGGTGGAGGGCAGTGGAATAACAGCATGAGGGTTTTTTTGGTCCTTGGTGCTACTGTGCTGGGGGAAACAGCATCCTGCAGGCTTGAACACCCTGATGTGGTTGTCCTGGCCTTTCCCCCACTGCAGCAGACAGGTAAAATTCTGGCAAATGCTGGGAAAAAAATCCCTGCTGTGGCTCTCCTTGGTATTTCCCATGTGTTTCTTCCATAGCACCCACTCCTTTCGTGAGACTTTACCATCACTTAACCATCTGGGAACAGCTCTTAGATTAGGGGGGCGAACTTGAGTGTTGATGTCTGTTGTAAAAGGAAATGTAACTTGGGAATGCAGCCGACTGTGTTGACCTCTCCTATTTACCCCCCTGTGGGAACTGTAAAGGTTGTTCTCTCTTTATGATGAATAGACTTCAAGTGTAACCTCCAGGGTGTTGGTTTTTTTTGCAAGCAGGTTCAGATTATCAGGGGTTTTAGTAAAACAGCTTCCAGGGGAAGCAGGATGCTTTGACACATCTGTCCGGAATTTCCGTGCAAGTCGAAAACAAAAGGCAACAGCAAATGAAAGGCAACAAACAGTGTCTTACAAGTCTGGTACTTTCCACCTTACCCTCCATGGTAATCACATAAAGTAAAAACAGGAGATTACTTAATAACTTTTTATTTATATCCTTTGCCATCCCCTACCCAGAGAACTTGGAGTGTGTCTAACAACAGTGGAGTGGGATGTTCCTGGCTCCTCCTTCCACAGCAGTCTTTGAAGTAGGTGGTGGCAGATGTGTGCAGGCCCAGGGTTGTCACAGCTCCTGCCAAAATAAATGCATTAATTTTCAAATTGAAAATTAATTTTTAGCTCTATGAAGAATTTTCACAAGTCTCGGTTCCCTTGATGTTATGGTCTTAAAATTGTTTTAATAATATGAGGGTGAAGCCTTATTACCTGTATGTTCTGGAACAATAATGGTGTTTCCAGAACTCTGAATTCACAAGCCTTTGTCTAACACAGGGCACAACTAGATTTTATTCTTCCCTGTAAAGAATATTTTATTATTTGAGAATTGTTCCTGCTGATTCAGAGAAGGCACTGAGTCCAGTTTTTCAGGCATTGTGCTTCAAGAAAGATGTCAAACAATTTAAAAGAGCAGAGAGAACAGCAGTAAGACAGCTGATCAGAGGAAGGACTTGTCTGATTTCCAGGCAGTTAGCGTTCACATTTCCTACCTGTGAAATGAGTGCTTTGTTGGAAAAACGTGCTGAGAAATGTTTTGCAAAGGCTACTTCAGGGATGACTTGTGTTTGTTCACTTTCTTACTAGGGAAAGAAACTTCCAGGTCCTTGTGTTCTGGTGACAGTGCTGATTCTGCTCCCGTTCTTTGTCACCAGGCAGGTGCTGCAAAGCTTCAGAAGATGAACAAGTGAAGCCTTGCCCATCCGCCTGACCCAGTTAACGTTCTTCTTTGAAGAAACCTTGCACGTGTCAGTGGAAATCTGCACTTCAGCAAGGGCTACACCCTTGGAGGCCTCTTGCAAAGGAACGTGAAGTTCCCCAGGGTCCTGGGGAGAGTTTTTTGCTCTGGTTTTGTTCACTTGCATTCTGATCTTGCTTCCTGGTAACGCTCTTGTAATTTCAAGTGCTTCAGCACTCCTGTTTTATCTCTGGTTTGTGTTTCACTTCTCTTTTGTAGGCCCAGGGCTCTGAAGCCCCTCAAAGACAGAAAAGAAACCACACCGGAAGAGAAGTTGGGTGTTGGAAGCCATTTCTGCTCGACCTTCATTTCATGGTGACAAGTCGGTGCCCAGAATCAGATCAGGCTTTTACTTCCCATCACTTGCATATGATGCAGGGCCCGCTTTTTCAGCTGAAGTTTGTTCCCAGACTGCAGGGAGGAGGGAGCTCACAGGGGTTTTCAGCCTCTGACCGAGGCAGTCGACAATCACATGCATCTGTGAGGTCCCCAGCTGGGGAGCTGGTGGTCTTATTGTAACCACAAATTACATGAGATAAGTTTTTGTGCCTTGCTTTCCTGCCATGGCAGAGGTTGGCACTGTAGTTAACCTTTTAAATATGGCTTTCTTGAGAAAACAGTGTCTACTGAAGCTACCACTTCTTCCACAATACTGTGCCTGTCAATGAATACATCACAGACAAAGGGAGCTGCAGTTTATTTATTTATTTATTATTATTATTAAGTGCATTTGAAATGCCATTTCCCAAAGGTTCTCAGCCTCTGTAGAATTTGTGTGAAAATGCAGGCTAAATTCCTAATGTAAATTTTATGCAGACTTCTGTGTATTAACAACTTAAATAGCTTTATTATCCTTCCCATAATCCAGAAACACTAGGAAGTAGGCAAGTTTCTTATTGCACATGAAAAGTCAATAATCCTCCCTCTTTTACTGAGGCAGGCATTGTTTTGGAACAGGTTACATAAGAGAAAGTTAATGTAGCCAGAAATCTATGAACAGTGACTTTATGGATTACCCTGAGCTCTGTTTGAGGGACTGTCTGCAAAGTCCAAACACCCCAGACCAGTATGGGGTGCCATAACTTTGTAGACATTGAATGGTGCTGAATCTCTCCGTGTCAGGTGAAAAGCTGGCTCTTTGTGAGCACAAAGCAAGCAGTGATGAGAGCTGAGGAGATGTGCTCTCAGTTCCAGGCCTCAGGCAGCAGATGTGTGCTGGGACATCTGGCTATGTGCAGAAATGCTGCTCGAGCACCAGCTGTGCCTTTTCCTAGGTAAATACCCCAAGGGAGGGGCAGGTCATTCACTGGAAGTACTATTAGCCACAATTTCAGATGAAAATACATAGGCAGCTGGTTATTATCAGGTTTAAGAGGTCCTTATTAGCCAAGGCAGCTTAACCTTTGGGAAGTGTCAAATCCCAGCACGTAACTTGGAGAGACTGCCCGTTATTTACTGTTGGTTGCCAAGTGCAGGATCCTGAAGTTCCTTTTCATGCACTGGTAGGGAACTTGGGTATGCCTGTCACTGAGTGCCTTTACTCTTTCTGGGGCTGAGAGGGTGTGATTCACTGCCAGGTGGCAGGTTTGTGTCTCAGCAGCAGAGGTGGCTGAGCTGCAGCAAGAGTGGAGTCTCAGAAATGGTGTGTAGAGGTGAGATAGCCAGAAAGTAAAGCACTACTTTGTCTAGCAAATCTCATCTGAAAAAAGAGTTCAAATTAGTTTACCTGAGGATAAATGCCACTTGGATGAAAATCCAGATGCCACATTGCCAGCTCAAAGCCAGCAAAGTTTTACTCAGCAGTCATGCAAAATGATCACTTCTGTGCTCTCAGTTAAGTCTGGTTACATCTCATGCCAGGGGTATTCTTTACCCCAAACTTCATGTCTCCTGACTCAAACCAATTACACAAGGTGTGTAGTTAATTATACAATTATTTATAGTGTAAACTGCTCTGCCAAGATTCGTAGCAGTTGGGAGCTCAGCGTCTTAACAGTGTTTCCAGTACTGATTATTCCCTTTACTTTAGTTATTTTGCAGTAACTGTGGCAGTAGCTGTTCTTCTGTGGGTCACCATGGGATGTGTGTGTATGAGAAGGCAGAAAGGGGAATAGGAGTCTGAAGTTTGAGTTCAGGCTAGAGATATAATTGTGGTGGTGAGGAACGTAAAGGTCATGGTGATCTTGGCTGTGAGGGTGAAAGTGTGGGCTTTTGTAGTTCTTAGGTGTTTTCATTAGGTGAGTAGGAGCAGAGTGTGAGCAGGCCTGGCCCAGTGTGAAGGCTTTTTTAATGGAAAATAGTAGTTGCCACTTAAAACTCACAGAAAAATGAGATTTATTAATTTTGTCTGCATTGATGGACGTGGAGTTGTTTTCACCTCAAGCTTTGTAGCTAAATCTATTGTCCTCTAGGCTCTGGGGATCCTTTCCTGAGTGTCCATTCAGCTCTCATGCTCTCTCTCCACCCCTGAAATCTGTTCCTCTCTCTTCCCTGGTCACTGTTGGAGTATCTGTTCCTGTCTCTGATTCCCATTTGCCTTGGCTGACATTTGTTGACATGAAATGGTGAGGAAGCAGAGCCACAGAGACCACAGAATGAGGAACCCCATGCACAGAGCAGGACAGGGAGCATCCCTGTTCAGGGAGATGGATGTTCACTTCTTCCTTCAGCTGCCTGTGCTGTGGTCTGGTCCCAGGGCCCAGCTCCGGGGTTGTGCCTTCTGTCACAGATGAGCACCTGGGATGTAGGGAGATCCTGGGAATGCTAGCACTTGCCCAGAGGTTGGGAAGATCCAAGCTGGCAGCACAGGGTGTGCAGGGACAAGGCTGTGGTGTGGAGCTTGGCTGCCAAGTCCTGAACCATCCCCTGTTTCCCTCTGTGCCACCCCTTTTTCTTCCCACTGCCTTAATGCTGCAGGTAATGCAGGTACAGCAGGACCTGGGTGGAGCAGCTCAGCTGAACTGAAAAACAAACATCAGGCACCCCATTCCTGCATTTTTGGGAGCATTCCTGCAAATTTACAATCCTGACCACTCTCTTAGGTGGAAAACTACAGGGAAATTAGCAATGTGAGGCAATGCCATTTATCTGGAGGCTCAAGTTCTGCTTCTCGCTGCTGTTCAGCTGCAGCACCTCCTCCTGTTCTCTCGTTCCTGCCTATGAGCCTTATGAGCTAAAGTGGGGGGTTTGTGCCCCATTTGCCATTGTGGGGATGTGGGGGGAAGTATTGCAAAACAGGTAGGTGGAGGAACAAGGCTCAGCAGACTGTTGCTTGATCTAGCAGTATAAAAAAGCTTGTGGTTTGCCAGAAGAAGTCCCCTGTCTGGTAGAAATTTGGGGCACGAGAGTTGGCAAGTGAGTAAATGACACAGCAGTGTAAATTTTTTATGTCTTTATAAAGAAGCCCAGTTTGGGGCAGTGGGAATAACTGGAAAAAGTGAAAGCAGGATGGTTTGTGTTTTTTACTGTCTAAGGGCTCGTTCACCTCATCTAATCTCTTAAGAGGCTTGTGTGCCCTGTGGGTTGCTCAGCAGGGAGTCACCTGCCACATCTCCCTTGCAGATTGCAGTGCAGAGCAGTAACTGTGCTTTGCTGGCACGAGCAGACCTTCACTTCCCCAGACTTCACTCTTTTCCCTCTGTGTGGGTTTGTGGGTGTAACTGAGAGCTTGTGCAGCTTTGCCTCTGTTCTTTGGGCTTCCTGTGTGACTGTACCTGTACAGAATAGTTGGGGCAAAAATAGCAAAGGGAAAGGCAAGACCTGGGAAATTGTGTCATATAAATTGGAGGACCTCAGATCACGTGTTAGGGGGGCTGTTCATCTCCCTCAGAGGGGGTGCTGAGCCTGTTTGTTTCTCATGCTCTTTGTGTCACTGTGCACTGTTGTGACTGTGGTTTCACTGTGTGGTTTCATCCAGAACTGGCCCTTTTCAGCCACACCTTGAGTGCACATGGTGAGTCAGGAGGCTGTCCTGCCCCTCTAGAGGGATGCTGCAAAGTAAACGTGTGAAATCTGGAGACCAGCCACCGAGCCTTACTGCCACCAGTGTTGGGTGTGATGTTTCAAATGTGAATTGTGTTATGGAAAGGTGCACGAGACAATTGAGATGTGTAGCACCTTAAGTGACTCAACCTTCTGAGACCTTCCTTGCACTGCCCTTTTAAAGCCAGTGGATGGTGGAAAGAACCTTCTGTCACTTCTTCCAGAGTGCTGTGAAAACTGAGCAATGCTGAGCTTTATCTGCACGGATCATCTGCACCTTAAGGTTTCAGTCAGCACCTTTAGCTTCCCTGCTTCAAAAGGCACAGCCTTTCTATTTGTCTGCTTAAAAAAGTGAAGCCACCACAAGCTCCCGAGCTTTGCTCTCCTGTGCGTGTCGGTGAGGCGGTGAGGAACTTCCTGTTTGTCTACAAAAATCTCATCTTCCAAATCAGACTGGGCTCTTTGGGGACCTGATTAAGCCCAGGCGCAGCCTTGCTCTACAGGTGAAGCACACCATGTGAAGATTTCACCAGGCCTTGCATCTCCTGATAGTGTGATCCACCTTCCACAAGTGTGTTCAGTCTCATTCTAGGTCCCAGTAATTAGTGTCAGTAATTATTCTGGGGCTGCTCTGAACAAACCTTGTTTTTCAATTTAAGGCTGCTGAGGTAGAATCTGTGTCAGAGAAGCAGAGCTACTGGTCTCTAAAAATAATTGTACCTTTACCATCTGAGCAAGAAATACAATCAAAGGTCTGTTTCTGGACCTTTACATATCCAACTTACTCCAAATTTTCCAGTCTTTCACCTAAAATAATTAATCTCTGGCCATATAAGAATTGACCCACTAACACAAAAAGAGCAGCTGAATTTTTGTAGAAGACAGTTTTCTACTGCTTTTGTTTTAATGAGGATTATCAGTGATTTACTGGAATGATAATTTATAGATTTGAAAAAAACCACTAAAACAGAACTAACAACTTGGTGCAGAAACTCAGTACAGAAATAGTTACCATGGATTTTTATCCACATGGATCCTGTGACTGAGTTCAAAGGTGATGGGGGAGGCAGGTCACAAGTGCACCATAAGCACAATAAACCATCCAGATCACCAGAACAGCAAGGTGGATGTATGAGAGCTTAACAGCTTTGGTTTAGCTGGAGACCCAGATGAAATGTGAGGACAGAAGAGTCTTTACCTTCTTCCATTAACAAAGCATCCGGTGTGTGCCGTGCATCCTGAGATCTGGTACATCCTTGCTTTTCTACTGGGGTGCAAATCTTTAACTAAGTTAAAGACTCTCTGCTTGCTGCTGTAAAACCCTCTGCTGCAAATGTCACTAAGAGTAATTTTAAGAACGTTATTTTGCAAGAGCAGTTGCAGTGTCCAGGCTAGAGCTGAAAAACTGCTGCAGACGAGGGGCATGAGTGTTCTTTTCAAACTTCGAAGGGCACCTTGATCTGTATCTCATTTCTTTGCCACAAACCCAGGTATGAAGCACAATCACCTTTTTTTTTGTGCCAGTGTTGAGAAGAAAGCTTAGCATGACACAGTTACACAGTTATTTGTGAGCAGAAAGTTTGATTTTGACTGGGGGGTCAGTCACTGCTGATCATTTGTTATTTTCATTGATCCGTTGTGGACAAAAGCAACATGCAATAATGTCACTAATCAATCATCCCACCAAGAGAAATTTTTTTATATATATATATATATAAAAAGAGAATTTGTTATATTTCAATGTTTTCTCACACCTTATTTGTGAGAGTTCTTTGTAAAACAACCCTCCCCTCCTTCCCATCCACAAAATACAAACACACACATTAGAATTCACTATATTTTGGTTAATAACAGCTTTAGATATTGATGATGCTCAAAGAACTTTGCAAGGAGGTAGAGTGAACTGGATTGAAAAGCTTCACCCTTGGAAGGGTGTTCTTAGAAACTCAGAGAAAAATTCTCCCACAAATTTTTACTTGGGAGAAATGAACCTGACTCGGTATCATCTTCCTCACATGTTCATTGTACACGTTTCTATCCTAGGAAAACCTTTCCTGTCTCCCCTTTGTGGTTTTTCAAGCCATAACCAAAACATAGTAGAAGCAGAGTACTGGGGAAAAAAATTAAAAAGGATGGGAAAAAAAGGGGGGAAAAAGAAGGATTAAAAAAAGAAAAGCTGACTGGTTTTATTCCAATATTTAAGAGACAAACACACAGTGCAAATACTGTGTCATTGACATGGACTGTGTTTTGAATTCTGGTGTTACAGCAGAGCATCCATTGGTCCTTAATAAAAGGAAGCTTTCCCAAGAGAGAAATGAACATCCTGGAGGGATGCTGGAACTGAGACTGCAAAATAGTTGTCTGCAGAAGTCCTAGCCATGTTTATCGATGCACATTAATGGAGGCATATTCTGTAATTTCATTTACTGCAGTTCGTTCCCTTCTCTGGCACCTTCCTGCAGCAGCAGAAAGGTTTAGTGCAGCGTAGGTGAGGACATCTGGGCTTTCAGGTAAAACTGGGATGGAAGGAACACCAGGGTTGTTGCAAGGGGAATGAAGTGCTCTCCTCTGAGCGTTCCAGGGAGGGACGTCGTTGTCATAAATTGTGTTGTCCTTCAAGGCCTGCAGTGGGCTGGCCATGGCACAGTAAAGTGAGGGGCTTTCTCCTGAAGCTTGAGTTGTTCCAGCACCAGGGGATGGAGCAGCTGCTAGACTCCTGACCTGCAAAAAGCACAGTAGGGTGTATAGTTATTTCCTAAATAAGAGCATGTATGATTTTGTCCAAGGTGTTTTATCCCCTTTAAACTGCTTTTGAACAAAAGTGGATTGGATTTACTTGGTCACTGGACTTTAGTCTGATCTTCTGTCTCCTGCCTTTCTCCATTTCCCTTCCCAAACTTTCATGTGTTTTCCTGCAAGATGCCAACTTCTGAAGGCAAAACTGATTTAACATTTTGTGAGAGCTCTTCTATACTGCTCATTCAAGGCTTTCCCTTAACAGTTTATGAAATCTTTCTTATTTTCACCTCCAAACCCCACCCTCCCCTTTCCTCATTGCCTCCTATTCCCTCATTTCCTGATCTCTTGCTTTTATCCTCTTTCTTACTATCTTCCAAATAAATCTTTCTCCTTCTCCAAAACAAAATTCCTCTACAAATTCACCCCCTCCAAGTCGTTTGCTGTCATTCATTTTTCCAGCCACTTAGAATATACTGCTTTTACTTTTGTTTTGTCCAACTTGCTTTTTGAGAGCTCTGAAACCTGTTTGGAGCCCTCTGATCCCCACCAGGACCACCCCAGTGACTGATAATTGTCAGCTCTGCTTGCATCTTTTGTGTTCTGCCTTCTGCACATCTGATTTCTCTGGAACAAACTCCAGAACTTGTTGAATTCCTGTTAGTCCTGTTAGTTTCAGTCATTTACCTCGCTCTGTGGGTCATATTTTGTCTTCCACAGACAGTCTGAACCAGCTCAACACGTATGCTTCAGGTGCTTGAACTATTACTGGAAGGGCACTTAGAAATTAATATGTTTTAAGAGGAATTTAGATGCCTAAATTGTGTTTTAAGAGGAATTTGATGCCTAAATTGTTTTCTAACAGGAATTTAAAGTTAATTACCTTCGTTTCTAAGACCCTTAGTTCTTTCCCTCAGCCATGGTGATATCTCACTCCAGACAAACCACCCAGGCACAAAGAAGGTCACTGACTCTGCCTCTGATCCTGTGCCACGTTTTGTACTACACAAAGGTTTGTTCCTGGGACGTGGTTGTGATCAAGTTTTGATGGGAAAAGGTAAACATACCAGGCTCTCTTGTCTCTGTTGTGTTAGTGGAGTTCTCTTCTGCTTTGCTGGGAAAAAGAAAAAAAAAAAGGCTGTTGTAAACTCTGAGGTTTTTATTGCTTTACTTCCATCCTTCTGTCTCTGTAAGGGAACAATATATGGGGCAAATGAAGGTCTTAAAGATTCGGAGTCTTAACTGGCACACTGTTCAAGGACATCACAACAATCACTTGGGGTGGTTATAATATGGGGGTTTTCATGGAGCTTTGAATGCAGCTTCCCTGAAGCCGTGAAAAGGAATGTAATGAAATGCACCCCAGGAAAAGCTTAGTTTAGAACTAAGTTTAGGACTACTTACCATGGCTCTTCTTTAGACACCAAAATGTGCATCCAGTGATGAACAGACAACACAGACCCACGGGTGCTGAGGCATAAATAATGTGCAATATGTTGTAGTTTCCAGACTGTTGAGACTCTTCTGAGATGTTGGTGGTACCTAAAATTGCATGAGCACAGAAAAATATTTGACTGGCTTTTTATTTCTTTAGTATTATGTCTTTCTGATGCAACGAAATTCTAAATGTACAAACATTCTGTAACTTGGTGCAGTGTGTCAGGAGATAACCTGAGCCCCATGGGCATCCCACAGAGTGTGAAGATGCTGGAAGGAGAAGTGCACGGGAAGCTATAACTCATGAATAATGCGTGGCAGGAGCAAAGAGAGGCTCAGCATTAGAGGAATGGTCTGAAATTCCAACATATTTTTGCAATTGTGAACAATGGCCAACTGTGCGTAAACCCCACATTTCAGACTGTGTTCAAAGTGATGCTATAGCATGATTCTAACACTTTGTATGTGTAAGACAATTATTCCTGGCATGTTAAAGAGTGTGCCAGAAGTGTAGTGTACAGCACCAGGAGGTAATTTAATTGGCTTTGTCCCTTTTATGCTGAATTCTGACTTTCAGCCTTGAAATCTGTGCCCCTTGAGAGAAGCATATTTTGCTCAAGCAGGAAGAAAGCAATTGTAGCTTAGCAATGAGTTTAAAACTTGTCTTGACTGCACAAACCAGAAAGTCATAGCGATACAGATTAGTTCCGTTCTCTTAAAGAGGAAATAAGAATTATAACTTACTTTCTGGTGAAACTGTGATGTTTACAGACTTTTCTGAAAGAGAAAAGCGGGACAGGGAAATGAAACAGCAACTTGACATTTGGCACCAATGGCATCAAGCAAAGGGAAAAGTGTTTTGGAGGAGGGGGAATGATGAGTTTGTCTCGTTTGTCTCCCACTGCCAACAGAGTAGTTCTATCTCTCAGACCTCTTGGGCATTCAAATAGATCACCAGATATATTTCAGAGGAAACATGCATCAGGAGCTGGGCTATACTCTGTTTGCCATATTTTTTTGTGTTGCTCTCTCTGTTGTAGCATTAAACAAGGTTTTAAAGGTCATTAAACAAGATTTTAAAGTTCATTAACTTACCAGGAGAGGAGCTGGCAACTGAACAACCTTAGAACTCACTACCTGGGCTTGGTAGGACACTAAGGCCACACAGACCACTTTCTAGAGCTGCAGAGCAACACTGAGGCAGGCAGACCTGGCTCTTCATTTCCAGCTACATTAATGAGATCTAATTTGCCTTTAAGATCCTTTAAGGCTATTGTAATATTTCCTGCTCTTGAACTTCTTGGGGTACAAAATCCTACCCTGTTTGTTGCAAGGAGACAATTTTCAGCAAGATACTTGAATTGCTTTGTCCTCCCTACTGTTGTGTGGCGTCAGTGACTGCTGCTCCATGATCATCTGTATCCTGTCCAGTCCATGTGATGTACAGCCAGGCTGTGCTCCCACAAGCTGGTTTTCTTACAACTGATATTTTTTTAATTCTCAAATAGGCTGTTTGGTGTTGGCAGCACTGCCTTTCTCTTCCAGATCCCCCTGTTATTTCTTTATTTGTTCTTTCCTTTGGTTTTTGTCCTACCAAGAGGCAGCATAAAAGCGTGGAGGAAGTGGCAAGTACCAGCACAGCTGTGCTCCCGATCAAACACGCCAGGAGCTGTGCTCCAGAAGACAGGAGTATTGCTGTGAATGGTGTTTTTTGTTTAAAAGGGCTCTCTCACAACACAGGGGGCTCACCTTCAATGATGATCTTTATTTCATGGCTCTCAATGGACAAGTTGCCCACTTTGGCCTGACACCGAAAGCGTCCGGTGTCGTTCTGATGGACTGGGAAAATCTCCAGAGTGAACACAGAGTCCGTCTTCCACCCTGCTTTGCCCTTCTCCAGCTGCACACAGGTGGCTCCTTCCATCCTGCACCACTGCACGAGGGGCTTTGGCTGGCAGTACTGAATTGGGCACTCTATGGACAGGGAGCCCCCAACGTGAGCTTCATATCGAGTGTGCCTTTGAACATGGATTTCGGCTGAACAGCCTCTGGCCTCGGGTCCTGGAAGAGAAACATAACACAGGTCGAGAAGTGGAAGGCTGCTATGTGCTCCCCATAACTCTGATCACAGGGCTTTGACTCTGTCATGACTCAAGACTTCCCTTGTCTCCTTGCAGCAGATCTGATCTCTGTATGGGAGTGTGAGAGCAGATAACATCAACGCTACTGCTCCTTTTGTTTTCAGAGGGTAGTTAAAATGCACTTCCTCTCTTTGACATAAACTTTCCCTTTTTTTTCTGTGTCTCAGTCAAGTTGGAAATTTCATATTTTAGGTAGAAAACATGTAAGATATACATAGCAACCCTTCCTGTGTCATCCTTCTCACAGATCTTTCTGTTCCTTTCAGATTTGAGATCAGTGACTTCACAATTTTTCTTAACTTGCAGAAGTAAAGGCTTTTTCTGGTAGAGATTTTTATAATTGTAATATTGAATAGAATTATGTTTAATGCAAATATATCTTATCTGTTTTTAAAATGTTTGCTATATTTTGTTTAGTTAAGGGTTCAAGTCAAGGGTTTGCCATGTGGAATATTGAAACTCCTCTGCCCACAGAACTTGAAGTGTCAGGAAGTTTCTCCTTTGGGGGGTCCAAATCTGAAGTCATCTTTGAATACCAACTTTCCCTTAGTCAGGATGGCTTTAAAAGAGGTTTGAAGTGGGGTGAGAAGAGTGGCAGAAACACACAGGAAAAGCAGCTTGGACAAGGACTTTAAAAGTGGTCCCTGTGGAAGGGGCAGGTAAAGGAAATTCAGATAATTTGGATGGAAAGGAGAAAATTAACCAGGAGAAGAACCCTGGGTACAAACAATATCTTTTTGCTAATGAAAAATATCTGGATAAAACCCAAGGGCAAGTAGAATTGACTTAACATCCCTAAGAAGAGAAGGAATGAGAGCAGCAGAATAAAAATAGTTTTGTTTGGCAAAGAAAGTAAGTTCTTC
>JAWWES010024339.1:13329-33591 GCA_035583135.1 Lophotriccus pileatus | reverse complement strand
CCATCCTAAATCTGAGCAGTTCCATCCTAAATCTGAGCAGTTCCTCCTAAATCTGAGCAGTTCCATCCTAAATCTGAGCAGTCCATCCTAAATCTGAATCAGCTGAGCAAGTCCATCCTAAGTCTTGCTGTATCTTCACTTGGTGGATCTTCACTGTTTCTATTTCTGCCTTCACGAGATGCCCAACAGGATGTTCAAGAGGGGTTTTTTTTTTGCAGTTCTGGTGTTTCCTAAAACAAAACAAGTATGACCTTTCAGCAGCTCTTTACTGGTGATCTTTGAAAGAAGTGAAAACAAGAACTAAATGCCTGTTATTAAAACGTGGGCCGGGGTGAGTTGGTACTAAAAAACCCTTGTAGAGCCAATTTTCAGTTTTCAATTCAAATTGGCAAAATCTGCCTCAAACACCCTCAAAGAAGGCAAAGGGATGAAGAAGTTGCTCCAGTCCCTGGTGTTGTGTTCACACCTTCCTGGAATTATTGGGAGGAATATTCTGCTCTCGCTGTTTTTATCACTGGAATCCACCTGTGAGGATAAACACGGGCACAAAGATGGGTTTCTCTGTAGGATGAGGAAGAAAAGCTTCAGCAGCTGCCACTGCACAGATACCTTTTTATATTTTACAGCTATTTCATGTGCTGTTTTACTGCCTGATGGCATTAATTTTAGGCATTTTAGTTTGTATTTAATAAAACAGTTGAAACCTACCCTGGCTCTGAGTTGAATTTATTTCCAGGCAACACACATTTTGTAAGCAAATTGTCCTATTTATTTATATTTCCTTTTGACCTGCTTCCCTTTTATCTCAGACCCGACTTGACGGTGAAGATCCCGAAAAATAGTGACAAATGTTATGTTTAAAGTTTCCAAAAGGAAATACTTTTTCCATCCTTATTTGCCTGGATGAGGGAATGGTGGGAGGCCAGGGATTAAACCTTGGGGTTAATCATTCTGCCAGTGCTGTGAGGGTGGATCTTTGGGAAGGCCATTCCTGTACCTGTTCCCTGAAACCTCCCCAGGGATGGAAGTGGGAAGAGGAAAAGCCAAGTCCTGGGAGTTCCCAAAACAGCTCCCAAGTGCCTGGCTCTGGCAAAATAAGGGGTTAATAATAATAAAAAAGGAATCCCAATAACTGTCCCAGCAGCTTCGGGACGTTTAGTCTCAGGAGAAGTCCTGCCAAGCTCTGGTTCCTACTCAGGAAGGGGTTTGTTGAGATCCTCACCGAGTGGTGCTCGGAATAAAACACCTGGAGAAGACCCTGCAGAGAATAAGAGGACACTGGAGGTCATCCAGGGAGGCAGAGGGATCTGACTCAGCAGGAAGATGGTTTTTTCCAGACCCCAAACAGGGATGTTTCGGGGCTGGAAGAGCTCTCAGCCCTCACAGACTGGCTCCCTACTGGTGGTAATGGAGAATTTAGGGAAGGTCCATGAGGTCACCAGTAATTCCAGCTCCTCAGGGATGCAGGACAGGGGGATTCACAGGGTTGAAAGAGCCAAAGGGCCCAAATCAAACTAGAATTCGAGGGGATTTTGGCCACAAATCCTTGGAGGACCTGCAGCCCAGGGGATGGTTTACAAGCCAACCATCTCCACGGGCACCAGCAGGTTTGGGTTCCATTCCTGAGCTTATTTAAGAGTATTTGTAGCTCATTAACACCGGTCCAAACCTCTGGGGGGAGGTGGGGAGGGAAGCAGTCTCTGAGATGATGCACTGAGTGGAACAGTCCCTGACATCTTAGAAGCCTCTCCAAAGGTATTTCTTTTTTTAAACATATATTTATTTTTTTTAGAAACCTATATTTCTTCTTTTTCAAATAAATTATTTTGTGGTTTAATAGTTGAATTTTGCCTGCTTGGATTTCAAGAGGACTCTGAGCAAGAGTTACAACCTTATTATTACATCTTCTACAGTGGAAAAACACACACTCATATCTATATATTTCTGGATCAGTTTTAGTCAAGGGACAGCTTTGTTACCCTTGTGTTTCAAACGGCTCCAAGTCTCACAGAAATATGGAACATAAATGGGCCTTTCCCATCAAAACTTTCCAACTTTATACCCTTAAACAACAGACCTGATTGCCCCCAAAAATGACTCAAATATTGCTTGTGCAGCAAATCAAGCCCCAGAAACTCTTTGGCAAAAGAACTACCCCAAGTGAAGTCTCTGTGTTGGCAGCACAGGATCATTCCTATTTCTTTTCCAGGAATGTTTTTTGAGCCTGGGTTTTCAAAATAATAATAATAAAAAAAGATAATAAATACAAAAAATTTAAAATAAATAATTTAGTGTTAAATAAAATATAACGATAAATAAACGATTTAACGAACTTTGTATTGCATTTATGCAATAAATAAATGGCATTTATAAATATAAATTGTGTTTTTAAATGCAATAAATGGAAAATAACAGTAAATAGAATAGAATTAATAATAAATAGAATAGAATTAATAATAAAGATTCTCTCACCCCTCTGGGTTGGGGGCAGGTGGGGGGGAGTTGCCACATCAGAAAGCAGGTTTGCTGCTGGGTTTTCAGTCTCCCTGCCTGGTGGTTTTCCTGTGGTCCTGAGCTCCCTTCTCTCCCAGCAGGTTTCAGCATCCCTGGAAGTGTCCAAGGGAGGGTTGGACAAGGCTGGGAGCAACCTGGAAGGATCTTCACCCCCTCATCATTCCAGACCTCTCCAGCTCCTTCCTACGGGTGTTCCCAGCAGTCTGAGAAGGCTGGGATAAGGATGAAAAAGAGATAACTCTGGGTTTAGGTGTTTCTTCAAACCCAAGTTCTATCCAGTGCCAGTTTGTGACTAAATGAAGCATTTTATGATGATGACAGATCTCTATTTCTACAGGGGCCTTTCCTCCCTCACATTTTTGCTCTCATTAGACCATTAATTTTGTGAATGCAGTGAAAAGGGGTGCAAACAATGGGACCCTGGTTTGTGGGGGTTTTTTTTCAGGCAGCTGCTGTTTGTATTAAAGGATTTTGAGTCTCATGGAGCCTCAGGCAAAAGTGTAAAGGTAAGAAGGCTGGTTTGGGTAACCATCTTTCCTGTTGCTCCTTCAGGCCCTGCAAGGCCACAATCAGGTCACCCCAAAGCTTCTCTTCTCCAGGCTGAACAAGCCCAGCTCTCCCAGCCTTTTCTCCATCCCTCTGATCCTCTTGGTGCCTCTTCTGGCCTCTCTCCAGCAGCTCCATGTCCTTCCTCTGCTGTTGCCCAGAGCTGGAGGCAGCTCTGCAGGGTGGAGATTCTCTGCCTACAACCATCCCAGCAGGTGATTCCTGACAAAGCCACGGTTGGCCTCGCCAAAAAGGGCGACAGGGAGGTGTAGAAGGACCCCCTGGGCTGCTGATCCTGCAGGTTCCCTGCAAAGGGCAGCACGTGGAGCCCAACAACTGGGAAAATCAGTCATGATTTAGAGCAAAACGTGGGCTTTGCCATGGACAGGCAGCAGGGAAGGAGTGGTTGGACCCTGCCTGAGCTCTCAGCTTGGTTCCCTCGGTGAGGAATGGCCTGTGCTCTGAGGAAGGAGGCTCCTGGTTCCTTTGCAAAGTGCTGTTGGCATTGATTGCTTTTAACAGCATATCCCTGTTAGCTGTGCAGACATCCAGCTTTGATGATAAAGGGAAACAATTCCCAGGTTATATCACTCTGGCAATAAAAGCAGGGGTGCTGCATGAAGGGCTCTTTGTGTTCTGACATAAACTTCGTGTGCTCCCCAGTAAATATTAGTAAATCTTTAATTACCTCCCGCTCCCCAAACCACACAGTTCCTACTCCTCTGGGAAGGAGCTGCTACGAGCTCCCTACGAGCTCCCTCTGCTGCCACTCACCTTAAAAAAGTGCTGGAAAAGCTGGATAAAGAGCTTAGAGGCGCGGGAGGAGCAGGCTGGGAGCTTTGAATGGCCAGGGACTGTGGCTGCTGCTTGAAATGCTGCTCCCACTGGCGTGTTCTGCTCCTGCAGCACCCACGAGCCTCAATTTATGCAATTGGCTGACCCTGCTGTGCTCAAACACAATAATCACAAGATGCAGATGTGTTTTTCGAAAGCCAGAGTTCCTGTTTCTCCTCTTGGCTTCTCGAAGGATGATGAGACTGTTCTGGCTGGGACCCCCAGACATCTCCTGTCACACCAAACTTGAGCTTTCTCTACCTGAGATTTACTTCCAACGAGGCCCTTCCTTAGTTGGAACCCTCCCTGGTGGAAGAGAAATAAAAGAAGCAGGAGGAAGGAACAGTTTGCTTCTAAAATATTCTGAAATGGATTTATCAGGCCATCCTGTTCAGTTGGAGTTTTACAGTGCCCATGGAAGTGCAGCTTCCTGCAATGGCTGGGATTATCAGGGTGCCTCTTGTTTCCCCTGGAATAGTTTGTTTGCTCAGTGGGAGAGCTTTCCACCCGGGAATTCAGGTGCTGGAGCAGGATCCCCTGGCACCAAGTGATGACAAACAAAGGGCAGGTGTTCATTAGCAGAGCAGAAATGATCCCAGTTCCTGCTGGGAGGAGGGGAACAAAATTCACTGGGGGGTGGAGGGGGGTGATAGGCCAGATTTCTGCAAGCTGGGTTTGTTCTCATTCCCTTCCTACCCCTTCATGGATATTTCCACATGGAATCAGCCGTTTTCCTGCTGTGTTTCCAAAACACAAGTGGCAGCAGAGACACCAGCAGGGACTAAAAGCAGTCTCACAAGTGTCCCAGCCATGGAGCCAAGCCCAGCCCAGCTGCCCCACAGGGAAAGGGGACCTGCCTTTGCCTGAAAACACCCCATTATTGACCAAATCCAGCGGAAAAGAGAAACCCTCCCCTTGGTTTCCTCTGGGGAACATCCCTCTCCCCCAGGTGTGCCCTCCTTTAGGAGAGCACGAGGCAGAGAGACACGGGAACGGAATTAAGTCAAAAAAAATCCTATGCACAGGGAAAGATGAGACAGTTTGGAGGGTGGAAACTTCAACAGCCACCTTAATGAGGGGTTCAGAAACACCAGAGGCTCCCCAAAGGCTGGGTTTCACTGTGTTTACTGGTGTGTGCTTAATTAGGGAGACAGGGATAGGGAGAAAACCCTGGAGCCCCCAAGGAAACACTCCCAGCCAGCAGGGAGGGATTGATGGCCCCGTGGCAGCCCTTTATCTGCAGGTGCCTCCCACAGGAGGGGAAGAGAGAGTTTAATTCTAACAAAACAGGCAAACAGCGGAGGGGCAGAGTGGGGATGACAATGCTGGTGATAAAAATGCAATCATGGGCTTCACATCCCCAGCCCAGGGCTCTGGCCCTGCATGAACCAGTTCAGGGTCCACTTTCTGTCTGGTTCTGCCACCTGAAAATCACGGCAGGGCTTTGGATCTTCTCTTGCCACGGAGGAGAGACGAGACCCAACTGCTTTGATCTCCTCCCGTCCTCCTGCCTGGCTGAGAGAGGGAAGGGGAGGAATTATCCGAATCCCTGAGGCTTCATTCCATCAGCCTGAGCCCAGGGATGCTCAGTTCTCTCCATGACTCGCTGGGGTGAATGTGGTGAGGACAGAGGGCACAGCTCCCTGATTTCGGGGAACGCTGCACTTTAAAGCCGAACACACAGAAAGTTGTTAAAATGGGCTCTGGCTCAGAGAAAGCTCAGAAGAAAACCTGGTACTGAGTTTGTCAGAGGACCAGAAACTTTTCAGCCAACTTCCTGGCCTCTCTTTTCATGCACTTCCACTCCAAAGGGAGTGAAACAGCATCACCTGCTGCAAGTTGGTGTAACTCAGCAAAACTCTCGCAGTGGAGAAGTTTCGCCTGCGGTCTAATCCAGACCTGCCCTCTGGCACTGGGAAGCCATTCCCTGTGTCCTGTCCCTCCATCCATTGTGCCAGGTCCCTCTCCAGCTCTTCTGGAGCCCTTTAGGCCCTGGAAGGGGATCTGAGGTGTCCCTGGAACCTTCTCTTCTCCAGGTGAACCCCCCCAGCTCTCCCAGCCTGGCTCCAGAGCAGAGGGGCTCCAGCCCTGCTCCACATCCCAGATGATCCCTGGCTATAAATCAGGGTGTGATGCCTCTAACCACAGGCAAGACACTGATTTACACTAGTTAAATACCCATCCAAGGATATCCATCCCTCACCATTCTGAATCCTCAATGATCACCCACCCAGATGTCAGAAGCAGCACCTCCAGGCTGACCATTTAACAAGCAGCTCCTCCCACGGAGGCTTTAAAAAAGCTGCTCAAATTACACCTCGAGCTTGCAAAGGGTGAATCAAACCTGGGCGAGGGGAAGGTTTAAATGCAGCGATTGAGGCTCTTTTGGGGCAGCCCAGCCAGTTGTTTTGGGGTGTTCTTTTTCTCCTCAGCAGCAGAACAAAGCCCTGGCTCGGTCCCACATGTCCTGCACACGGAAGGTTTCGCGGGGGCTTTGTCTGTCAGCACAAAACCTCGAGGAGGAAAAGCAACGCTCGGGGAGGAGAAGGAGCTCGCCACCCAGGAGGGAGGTGGGGGGAACAAGCAGAAAGTGGAACCCCGAATTCCCACGGGATAATCCCGGCACTCCCGTTTTATTCCTCGCGCTGCGGCAGCTCCCGTGGGAGGGTTTCTTGGGGCCAAAACGCTGCTGTTTCTCCGCAGGAAACACTTTGTCAGCCACGGTTTCCTTCTCGTTTTGCGGTGGGGAGATGAGAAGCTGCTGGAGGCAACGGCAGGGAGATGACAGAGAGGGTGGGAGAAAGGGAAAGGAGTGCAAGTGAAGAGCATCAGGTTCAGTGAGTGAAGGATTGAGTTGAAAATTCGTTGACAAAAGAATTCGGTGTCAAATTCGGTGACAAAAGGATTTGGTGCCAAATTCAATAAAAAAAAAAGATTCAGCATCAAATTCATTGACAAAAGAATTCAGTCTCAAATTCAGTGACAAAAGGATTTGGTGCCAAATTCAATGACGGAAGAATTCGGTTAAGAATCCAGTGACAAAAAAATTTGGTTGAAAATTCAATTGAAAAAAGGATTGGTTGCAAATTCAATTATGAAAGAATTCGGTGTCAAATTCAATGAAAAAGGATTTGGGTGGGAATGTTGCTGGACTAACCAGAGTTCTGTACCTGAGGGGAATGGATTGGGAAAGAAAAACTGAGGGATGATGGGACTACCCATGGAATAAACCCCCCCTTCCCAAATTATTAATTACATCTCACAGGCACTTGGTGGAATTCTCAAGTTTATTTCACCTTTACAAAAGGTCACAATCAGAAATCTCATTGGAAAACATGGGGAAAAAAACACCTAAGAAGAGTCTCCGCAGAGCTGAGCTCTCTTTTAGGATTGAGAGACATCCCTGCTCCCATTCCACAGGTCACTCAAAATTAACAATCCCAGGGAAGCTGGGAGATTAAAACTGGGACTAGGTGGGAACTTTATAGGGAATAACTTTTGACTCCTCATTTTTATAACCTTTTACACTTCATTTCCCCTTACAGTCCTTTCAGTTACCCGAGTGGTTCCCACAGCAATCCCACGGAGCCCTGCTGTCATTCCCACTTGGAATAATCCCCTCTGGGGTGATTAACAGCAATTTCATTATCTGCCAGGATTTAATGAAGAAGGCCTGTCCTGTTTACACGATCCACAAGGAGGTAACTGATGCTGGGGCTGTGCTGGGAAGAATTTATACCCCTCGTGGGAAAGCTGGAAAGTTATTTTTTGATGGTGAAAAGTCACTTTTGAAACTCAAAAGAGTTGGTTTTGCCTTGAAATTCAGGCAGAACAATTAATTTCCATCTTGAGGAAACGGGGGGAGCACTAATCTGACATTAAAAAAACAGCCCTGGTTCTTTTCCTTCAGGGGCAGGGGGAAAAAAAATCCATCAATATTGAGCTTTTCCTTGTTTTCCACTGTCTTTTCCTGCTCTATAAACTCATTAAACCCAATGTTGAGCCTCATTTGGGCTGTTTGGAAGCCAAATATTCCAGGCACAGGGATTGCTGGGGGGCAGGAGAACAAGCATTGCTCCCTTCTGGTGTCCCCGGTTTCCCTGCAGGTGCTGTGGCTTCCCAAGGGAATTTCTGTGCCCTGAGACTGGGCCTGAGCAGCACCTTCTGCTGGGATGGCAGAGGAGAGGATGGGATGGGGTCAGAGGAGCACCAGGAGGGCAGTTTGGCAGGAGGGAAAAGCGCTGTCAGCCCGGGGAAGGACAAGGGAATAGGAATATTCCTTATCCCTGCGCCTCAATCCCTTGGTGTGGGCATCAGGACTCTCTCTGGAAAAGGGAGAGCCTGGGAAAGCTGTGAGAGCGCCCTCAGGAACAAATGCCAGCCTCAATTAGCAGGTTTTTCGCTTCTCAACGCCGGGTTTGTTGAGAGCAAAGCCCAAAGCGCCCCAAACCCACCTTGTCCTCCTCCTCCTCCTCCTCCTCCTGCCTGTGGGTCTCCCGATGCTTCACCCCCCTCCCCCCATCCCCTTCCTTCCTTTCCCTCTGGAAAGCTCAGCTGGAAAACTGCAGGGGGGCCCTGCAGTTTATCTGATCTCGCTGGTGACTTTGAGGGACAGCATGGAGAGCTTTTCCTCGGCCGCCTTGTCCCCGTGCTCCTCCTCCGGGAATTGGATGCTGCGGGTCTCGTCCGCCTGGGGCGGGAGCTGCGGAGCCACCAGCGGCCTAGGGGAGTGATGGTCCACGTCTGCAGCGACAAGGACAGCGGCTGCACACACAGGAGCCTCCACATGCCTCGGGGAGAGGGGGGGATTCCTGACCCCAGGGAAGGACAGAGGTGGTGGAATCGCGGGGATAGTTTGGGGCGGGAGGGGCGTCGAAGCCGCGCCTCGCGTCGGAGAGGGTTGCTCCAAGCTGGCTTTGGACGCTTCCAGGGATGGGGAATCCTCTGGGCACTCCATTCCAGGGCCTCACCACCCTCCCAGGGAAGGATTTTTATATTTTCCCCAATATCCCATCTCACCCTGCCCTCTGTCAGCAGGGTTGGGCTGGATGTTCCCTTTCCCACCCCAACTACGCTGAGTGAAACTCAGCGACCGGCCCAAAACCGCTCGGTAAATCCACGTTAATCCCATTTATCCAGCTTCCTTTATATCCCACTCGGCCTCCTGAAGGGCCCTTACCATCAGCTGCCAAATATTTGCCCTTCAGTGTCCAGATGCAGAAGTGTAGCAGGAAGGTGAGCAGGATGAGCACAAACACGGCCACGGCCGTCAGGATGGCCAGGATGGTGGTGGACAGGGAGCTGGGGGGGAGGACAGCTGCAATTAAAGAGATCTGATCAGAATTAAGGGGTTACGTGCCCAGGCTGTTGTTAAAGGAAAGATATTTCATGGAAATTTAGGGATTGATTTAGGGTTTTTTTGGGGGGGAAATAATTTCCCAAGGAAAGAGTGCAAGTTTCCAAACCAAGGATGCAGTGGAGTTGTGGGATAATAAAGAAGGGGAGAAAGGAGAAATAAAAGGGGGAAAGGGAAAGAAAAGAAATCAGGAAAGGGACTGAAAAAAGAAAAGGAAGCAAAAAAAAAAAGGGAAAGGGAAAGGGAAAGGGAAAGGGAAATAGATAAAGAAATGGAAATAGAAATAAGAAATAGAAGTAGAAGTAGAAGTAGAAGTAGAAATAGAAATAGAAATAGAAATAGAAATAGAAATAGAAATAGAAATAGAAATAGAAATAGAAATAGAAATAAGGAAGAATGTGCTGAATTGGAAGGGACCCCCAGGGGTCACTGTCTGTGAGAACCATTCATGCAACCCTCTCCTGCCTCATTAAATCCTCCTTGTTTCAGGGTCTCTCCCACTTGCTCTGTCTCCTCTGTTTGGTTTTTTGGAAGGATTGGGGTTCAGTGTTTCCTGCCCAGTGCCTCTCCAAGCCAAATTTTCACCCCTGTGTGAAAAGCTGAAAGTTTTTTTGCGGTTTTGGATAACGGGCCCGGATCTGAGAGGCACCAATTCCCTGGAGGGACAAGGGGGTGGGAAAGGGCAGGAGCAGAGGAGCTGGGTGTCTGTGAGGTGCTCAGGAGCCCCAAACCCCGTAGTTTGATCCATGGTAAAACCTGGAATTCTGGTTCTGGGTGCTGTGGGCTCAGCCAAGGGAACCAAGCCACTGTCTTCCCAAGAAAACCCAGCCCTTCAGTGGAAAACTCATAACCTGCCAAATAAATGTGCCCTATCCAAGGACTTTTCTCTGCTTGGGTTACTGGCAGAGCTTTGGATCTTTGCCCAGGTCAACAATTCCACCTGTGTTAGGATTCCAGGGAAGGCAGCTGGCGTTCCCCAAGCCAGCTTTCGGGGCAGAAAGCTCTGGGCTGACCAAGAGGCAGCAAATCCCGCTGGAGAAACGCCGGGAAAAGTTACAGGGGGGAATTCTCAAGGGAGGAGAGTCGGGGGGAGAAGGTACCTTGCTCCACATCTTTGGGGGAAGGAGGGAAGCCACACTGGGAGTTGTGGGTGCTGTTGCCTCGTCTAAGTGTCGCTAACCCAAACCTCTCACAGCTGCAAGAAGGACGAGAGGCACGTTGAGAACATCCCTGCTTTCCCTTCGTTCCTCTCTTCCCTTTCCTTTCATCCCCTTTTACACCAGGGGAGGTGAAGTTGTTGCTGTTCCCCCAAAAAGGCCACCTCACAACTGCCTTATGGGCCCATTTTCTTTGCTCTCTTTCTTTCCAGTGTTGTCCCTGATTGGAATAATTTTCCCATCAGTTCGACCTTGACTTGGAAGCAAGTTGAAAACACAGCAGTTTGTCTTAAGTTCTGCTTTGAGACTGACTATAAAGCCTTAAAAAAACATATCTTGATTAATTTAAGAAGCTCATCAGTTCATCTCATTGGTGACCTTGGCTTTGATTCTGTTTGACTTTCTAACTATTAAATATTAAATTACATATCATTAACTTGTAGAAAATATTAAATTATATACAATATTAAATATATAAAATATCAGCTTACATATAATCATAATACTTCATAATAGACATTATTAAGCAATAATAATAATAATAATAATTATTATTATTATTATTATTTTAAAGCCTATTTTCCAAGCAGGGAGATGCCAAGAAATCCATACTCAGTCCAGTTCCTACACCAGCCATTCTTCACATGTGAATAAGTTCCCGTCCCACAGGGTTTACACTTGAATATGAAATCTGTTTCTCCTGCAAGAAAAGAGAATGTGAGTGATATATTTGATATATCATAGGATATTTTTATATATTACATTAATGATATTAAAGGTGTAACAAGGCATATTTTCTATACATATTCCACATAAGGAGGTGGGAAGGGCAGTGCCACCCCAAGGCTCTCCTTGCAGGGAGCTGTGTGTTCATGCAGTTACCAATCCTGGTGAGCTCCTCTCCCTCAGCACACTCTGGCACCTTCCTGCAGTACTGGCAGGTGTCATCTCCACACCTGTGGCCCTGGGGACACTTACAGTCGTGGTCCTCAATGTCTTGGCACGGGTTGTTGCCTCCTGCCAAAAAAACAAGAAAGAGCTCGGGCTTGCCTTGCCACAGGTTCCCATCTGACACGTGGAAAAATGAGGTTTGTCGTGAGATTTGCCATGAACTTTTGCTTGCACTCAGGAAATGTCACCTCTGAGTCTGAGGGTTGCTGAAAGCAAAGGGTTGCTCATATCTCCTGAGCCCGTCAGTGAACAGCTTCGAGTCCTGGAGGCAGCAGAGGGTGGTTAATCCTGAAGCTGTGTGATGGTAAAGGGGAAAAAACGTGCCTGGAAATGCTGCCCTGGTTCAGTGGTGGGATCAGAAACCCACAAAGAGTGGCAAAGATTATCTCCTGAGATTGGTGGGGGAATGTACAGGATCACCAGGGGACTGCCCACACCTTCCTGTGCCTGCTGCCCTCCTCTCAGTGACCTTCAGGGCTCCACGAAGTGTGGAGTGAGTGGAAACAGCCTGGGGATGATTCTCTCTGGCAATCATCCCCTGTTCAGCTCTGGCTGCCGTGAGGGACAGCACTAAAGAGCAGAATGATTGTCCCTGGGACCGTGGGAGGGGCCCTGAGAACCCTCTGCTCTGTCCTGCAGCCTCACAGACACACAACTGTCCCCTGGTCAGTCCTGCAGCTGCCCCTTCCACCTCTGCTGCCTCAACTTGACTTCAAATGACAGGGGAGATACAATCAGGGACTCACACGATGGGTTGGGAGGGACTGAAAAGATCATCTCATTCCACCCCCCTGCCGTGGGCAGGGACACCTTCCACCAGCCCAGGTTGCTCCAGCCTGGCCTTGGACACTCCCAGGGATGGGGCAACCACAGCACAACCCCTGCCAGGGCCTCCCCACCCTCCCAGGGAAGGATTTCTCCCCAATATCCCCTGAATTTAGGGCTCAGAGGAAACTCTCAGCTCGCTCTGCACGTCCAGTTGCTCGAGACACACTCGCACAGACAAACCTCGCACACCCATCCCCTTACCTGCTTCCAAGCTGCATTTGGGGCAGCATTTCTCTGCATCCTTGCTGATGATTCTCCTCTCCCCATCCTGGCACTGCAGGGCCAGGCTTTGCTGTGCCCAGAGCCCCAGGCACAGCACCGGCACCAGGAGAGCCGGAGACCCCAGGGGCCCGAATTCTCTCGGCCAGGGGGTCATGTCTGCAGCAGGGAACCCAAGAACACCCCGTGGCAGGGCTGGCCTGCCTGAAGGGCTCCTTCCCCTGGCACTGCAGCAGGTGCTGGGCTTTTTGTGGCCTCGCTCTTCCTGCTTTTGGAGGGGCGGGGAGATGGTTTGGTCGGCGTCACCAGAGCCAGAACCAGCAGGGCTGAGCAGCCCCGGGGACTGCAGGGGTGAAGGGCAAGGTGTACCCTGATCCTCTCCAAGGGGCTTGCAGCTGGATGTGCAGCTGGGAATTAAAGCAGGTTGAGTCCTTGGGTGGGTTCAGCACAGCCAGGCTGTTTTGTTCATGGACTCATGGAATGTTCGGGTTCAAAGGGACCCTGAAGATCATCCAGTCCCACCCCCTGCCATGGGCAGGGACACCTTCCACTAGTCCAGGTGTCTCTAAGCCCCATCCAACCTGGCCTTGGTCACTTACAGGGATGGGGCAGCCACAGCTTCTCTGGGAATTCCATCCCAGCCCCTCTCCACCCTCACAGCCAAGAATTTCTTCCTAATATCCAATCTGTCAGTTTGAAGCCATTCCCCCTTATCCTGGCACTCCAGACCCTTGGAAATAGTCTCTCTCTCCTGTCAGCTCCTTTCAGGCACTGGAAGGCCACAGTCAGGTCACCCCAAACCTTCTCCTCTCCAGGCTGAACAATCCCAGCTCTGCCAGCCTTTTCCTCCTGTCCACCAGAAGGGACAAGGGCAGGGTGGTGGTGCCAGGGGCCATTCCCCTGGAGCTCAGCAGCAAACAAACCACCACCAGCATGGCCTAAACACCCAAGAGGGACATGAATCAGAATTTTTTAGCCCATTGTCACACAGGGAACAGAGAAAGGACCTCTGAAGGCCCCACTGAGCCCCTGGGCAGGTGGCACCCAAGGGGACCCCTCTCCTGGCGAGGGCTGCAGGCAGTTGGCCCAGCTGGCACCTGGTGTTTATCAGAGCAGGAACTGATCATTTATTTATTTCTCTCTCTTTTGACTTTGGAGTTTTCCCTCCCCCCCCCCCGCAAATTGCTCTGTACACGTTTTTCACTGCACAGACACGGTCAGACGGTGGAACGTTTACAGTCAGAACACAGACAACAGTTGCTTCAAGCCAAGCCCAAACCCCTAGAGTCAGCAGTGACCTTTCAGAGGTAACCTGACTATCTGGCTTTAGGATCTTTGAGGTTTTTTTTTCTAAAGCCAGCCTTACCTATCTCTGCTGGAAGGTGACATTTCAGCTGTCAACCCCTTCCTCACTCAGACCCCAACATCAGGGGTCCATTTCCCACCTCGACCTCCAGGGAAAGGAGGTTCCAGCCCTCCCTGACCTGCCTCAGGGCAAACTGAGGCTGACACATCAATGCACATTGTGATGGAACAGGGAAGATGCTCTTCCAGTCCCTTCTCCCTCCTGACCTGCACCCAGAACACAACAAGGGGTGCTCAGGGACGAGCTCTGAAGGAAGAACCACCCACCAAAGTGCAGCCGTGTGGCACTTGGACCTCTGTCTTCAGGGGACTGAAGCCACCCAGAAATGTTCTCACGCTTGCCAAAGAGTATTTTCAGAACCTGACAGGAGGGGGGAGCCAGGTGGGATCAAGCTCTGCTCCCAGGGAACGAGGGACAGGAGGAGAGGGAACAGCCCCAAGCTGTGCCAGGGGAGGCTCAGGTTGGACATCAGGAGGAATCTCTTTATGGAACAGGTGGCCAAGCATTGCCCAGGGAGGTTTGGAGTCCCCAGCCCTGGAGGTGTCCAAGGAAGACCTGGATGTGGCCCTCAGTGCTCTGGGCTGGGGGACAGGGTGGGGATGGGGCAGAGTTTGGAATCAATAATCCTGAAGGTCTTTTCCCACCCCAGTGGTTCTGTGATTCCATGAACTGGCTGTGAATTCTGCTTCTGCCCACCTGAAGGACATCCAGCCATGAGCTAAACCCATTTAAAACACACCAGGTTCCTTTTTGGCCACCGGAGCGACGAGTTGCTGACCTGTCCAAATGATGAATCTTTATGGGGGATGGGGGGAGGGGGGGCAAAAAAACCCATAAAACCAAAATAAAAAATCAGCACAAACCACTTCTCAACCCAAAATTAGCTCCTGGGACTCCAGCAGCTTTACTGACATCCCTCGGCCTTCATGTCAGCAGGGAGGGAACTTTGTCACCAGAGATAATACTGGGTTTCCTGACACCCAGTTTTTGCTGATCACCCATAACGGGTGACCAGAGCAAGCCTCCAGTTCTGCTGTAAGAGGCTGTTCATGTGAAATCTGCGTAATTGCTGAGTGGCTGATGAGGTTTGTTGGGCCCGAATTGCCTTGTAAGCCCCAGCTCATGAATCATTTTGGTGGCACGGTGGAAAACTCGATGAATACCTGCAGGATTGACAGCCAGGCAGTGCCAGCTCACCCAGGGCTGCCCAAAGGCTTGGGGGTGGAAAAAAAAAACAAAAAAGCTGGAGGGCAAATAATTTAAATGCTGCCTGAAACCAGGAGATAAAATTGTTGTGTTCCTTCCTTTTTTTTTTTTTTTCCTAGAAGTTCTGCTTTTAGGCCAACCTGGAAGCTTTGCAGTGACAGGACTGGGGGCTGCCAGAGGTCTTGCAGTGCCCTAATTCCTGCCCTCTTTGTCCCACAGGGAGGATCTCGTGGCAGAAGCCTGGTGGGGTTTAACTAAACGAGTTAAATCCTCACCCCAAACCCTCAGGGCTTTACAAGGACCCCCCTGGATCCTTCCCAAGGGACGTGCTCAGCAGCTCAGCCGTGCAAGGGGTCACCTCTTCTGGGTTCCAAAAGTGCTGGATCAGCCCAGGGAGTAACAAAGCTGAATTCCCAGAGGGAAACTAAACCAGACAGAGACAAAAAAACCCCCAGCCAGGTCTTTTGTTCCCTCCCCACCTCAGTCTGTTGCTGACCTTTCTTGGGTCTCTCACGGCAAACCTGAGTCACGTTGAGGCTCCTCTGAAGCAGGGGAGGATGTGAAGAGAAAAAGCAGGGAGATAAAGGATCTGGGGTAGCCACAGCAACAGAAACTCGTCAGAGATTCGCAGGGGGAAAACCAACACGAAAAAAAAAGAAAAGAAAGAAAGAAAAAGAAAGAAAAAAGGCAAAGAAGGAAGTGAAGGTAAAAAGCATAAAGTTACAGATCTGGAGAGGGGGTTTAAGTCTTCTTAAGAATAATTCTAATCGCTGCTGTAACGTGAAATACGTCCGGAACTGCCAAGTCTGAGAGGAGGGTTCAAAAATGCAGAAGCCAGCTCATTTTTTCCAGCGTGGAAAATCCCTTAATTTTGAACAAATAATTTTGATAAAACTTCAGGCAGAGAGAAAAAAATACTGTGGGTAGGAAGACAAGAGGACTCGGGGTTTTGTTTGGTTTTCCTCCTGGGTTTTGGTAGCGATCCAGAGCTCTGGATCCAAACAATGGAAGGGGCTGAAACTCGTGGGTAGTGCAGCTGAAAGGAAGGGGAATTATCCACGGGGAAAAGAGCATTATTCTCACTGAGAAATATAGTTATCAGTCATTTTTACAGGTGGTTCTTAAAACAATCAGGAGGCCAAGTTTTAGGGACAACATTCGGGCACAAAGCAGCTCAGGTGAAGCTGCACAGCTCAGACTGGGGTGAAAAAAAAGTTTGAGTGTGTCTCTCAAGTGCCTGAAAAAAAAAAAAAAAAGGGGAAATCTGAAAGGTTGAAAAACAGGAACTCACTTGGTGACAAGGCCTGCACCTCTGAGAAGGGAAAGTTTCTTTTCTGGCAGTGGGAAGACGAGCGTGGGCAGAGGCAGCACCAAATCATTCACCGCTCTCTGCCCGTGTTCAGCTACTTCCTGGCATTTTTAGGGAGGACTGGACTGAAAAAAGGTTTTTCACAGAAGAGTGACAGCGGCAATTAAAAATAAAAATTGCTATTCCTCCGTTTCCAGGGGAATATCTGTGTTAGTTTAGTTGAACTGGCGACCTGCCGGCACCCAAATCCTCAGCGAATCCAATCACAGACCACAAACTGCTTTGGGTTGGAAGGGACCAGAAAGACAATCCCATTCCAGCCTCTTTCCAACAGGGCTCCCTGTAAATGCCTTCAATCCTACCAAATATTATCTTTTAAGTTTTTTGATGGGAAGGCACAGCACAGGGATGGGATCCAGCTCCAGGGGCAGGAACTGTCTGTCCAGTGGGGCGAATGCAGCTTGTCCAGAAGGGCCAGTATCTGTTCCTTCTCCAGGCAGAGAGGTTTTTGGGGAAATCTCTGGCTGGGGAGGCCTCAGGAAGGCACGAGAACACTCTGCACTGGGGCACCTTCGCGCGCAGGCAGGAAACACAGGGAGGTTCCTGGAAGCAGCTGATGAGATGAACCCACGGGACAGGGGGTGCTCGTCTGTTCCTGTGGGCTGCCCTTCTCATAACCCACAGCCCCACACGCTTCAGGAGTTATCAGCACCTCTGCTCACTTACAGGGAAACGTGGTTCCTGCCCCGTGGGCCCCCCGAGCTGCTGCCCACGGGCTGCTGCTCCTCTTCCGAGAACCCGCGGGGTGTTCCCTGGAATCCCTGCTCCGAGTCACCCACTGCAGGGCCACGGGGCACCTTCAAACACCTCCGGGGCTCCTGTGGAGGGCCTGAGCCCACCCCATGAGCTCCGTGGTCAGAGCTGCTGCCAGGCCAGGTCTGCAGAGCCAGCGCTGCACACGCAGCTCTCGAATAGCACAGGAAGCCCAGGGCAAGGCAGGGGAGAGCTCAAAGCCATGACAGATCACTTGGTGATCACAGACCACCCAGGACAGCTCCACAGACACCCCAACAACCCCACCCTGCCCCTCAGAGCGTTGTCCAAACCCTCCTGGAGCTCTGGCAGCCTCGGGGCCGTGCCCACGGCCCTGGGGAGCCTGGGCAGTGCCAACCACCCTCTGGGGGAAGAACCTTTCCCTGAGATCCAACTTAAACCTTCCCTGTCACATCTCCAGCCGTTCCCTGGGCTCCTGTCCCTGCTCACACAGAGCTCCCTCCCGAGGGAGCTGCACCCTCCCCTCCGTCTCCTCTGCCCCAGGTTAATCCTGCTTCCCGCAGGGATCCTCTGCCCCCTGTCCCACACACCACACGCTGTGCAGAGCTGCCACCACGCCTTTATTTCCACAATTCCCCCCCTCAGCCCCCTTTGTATACAATACAAACCTTTCTATACATTGTATATGCACGGGCACCCAGGAAACCCTCGCCGAGTCCACCATATGTATAACATACAAACTCGGGTTTGAACACCCCTTGTATTCTTCAGAATACATTTTCTGTGCCTGTTCTGGCATCTGTTTCAGGGCTGTGGATCCCAAGGACCGTTTCTGAGGGATTGTCTACACAGGAGATGGGTCTGAAGTGCAAACCACTTCTGATTCATGTGTCGCTCTCAAGTTTGCTGCCTCTTGGAACCTTCCCACATCCAGAGCTGCTCCCAACAGCGCTCCAAGTTCCTCCCAGACCCTCCAGGTTTTTGAACTCGCTGTCTAAGAAGCTCGGGATGCTGTTGAAAACACTCCAGGCTGCTCAACTTGGGGGAAAACCTCAGAGAAATGAAGGTCATTGCACGGGGCGTGCAGGGTTTGATGGCAGGGACGGAGGGCACTGCTGGGTTCTGGATGGGGGATCCACTGGCAGCGTGATCAGTTTGGAATTAAACTGCTCCACAGTTAAACAATCCCACAATTAAACACCTCCAGAGTTAAACAATCCCACAATTAAACACCTCCACACAGGCACAGAACAGGCACATCCCCTGGTACGACCCACGGGCTCAGGAATGCAGGAGACAGTAAAGGACGGGGAGTCAGTTCTTGATGAGGCTGGAATTGGAGTCCACCTGTTCCTCCTGGATAGGAATCCGACAGCTCCTGTCCTCTGAGAGATGGGGAATTGTAGAAATAAATATGGGATCAAAGGAAAATATGGAATAAAAAGAAATGCTAAATAAAAATAGTAAATAAAAAGACAAAAAAATCCCCCTATATATAAATAAATACCAAGTAAAAATAGTGAATAAAAAGAAATACTTAATAAAAATACTAAATAAAAACACAACAAATAAAAAAACTAAATAAAAATAAATACTAAATAAAAATAAACAAATAAAAATAGTGAATAAAAATAAATACTAAATAAAAATACTAAATAAATACTAAATAAAAGTACTAAATAAAAACTAAATAAAACATAATAAACAAAATAAAACCTAAATTAAAATACTAAATAAAAAACTGAATAAAACTAAATACTAAATAAATACCAAATTAAAATAAATATCAAATAAAAATTAATACTGTAGAGTGGAAGGGGCAGGAAAAGGGAAGGCAGGGACTTGTCTGGTTTTGTAGATGGTCATAACATGAGTGACATTTGGTTCTGGAAAACACCAGTGGAGGGATCAGGGAGGACACACTTTGCCCTGGATCTGTGGATGGAACTTGGGGCAGCTCTGAGTTGTTAATTCTGAATATCAAATTCATCCCTTCTCAGTCAGACCTTCCCTGTGTTTGCAGCAGACCCTTCAAGACAGTTCCCTTCTACATGGGCAAAAAAATTCCCATTTTACTCTTTAAAAGCCTATTCTGGATCCTGCCTGTGCTGAAGAGAATTCCCTGCAGGAAAACTGGAAGGGGTGAAAATCAGAGGGAGGTATTAAAAACATGGTGACCTCCAGCCCTCAGGACCAAAGAGGGGCTAAAACCTCTGGGATGAACTGCAGGTGACACTGTTCCACTCAGCCAGGGAGGTTTTATAATGATTACTTATCAATTTTCCAGTAGGAAGGGGCCCTGATTGTTCTTTTTACCTGATATTTCCCCCCCCCCAAAAAAGAAACTCACTCTGATTGTTGCTTCCACGAGGCCTCCCCTTGGTCTCTTTCCTGGTTGCTTGGACAATCAGCAGGAGGATGGCCATTCCACTCACCGTGAGCAGGATCAGACAGATCAGGAGAAGGGAGAGTGAGCCTGGGAAAACATCCAGAAAAATCAGTGGGATTTCAGCCCCCCAGGGAAGCAGTTTGAGGTGGAAAACCCTGCCCAGCTCTTGCAAAGCAAGCCCAGTCCCCTCCTTACCCCAGTTGGTCTCTGTGGGGTCGTTGGCATCGGGGCAGGTGGAAGGACCTTCCCCAGCTCTGGGTGGGGTGGAGACCGTGGCAGTGGAGCTGTTATCCCCGTGGGAAGTGGTGAGGAGACTCCAGGCAGGGCTTACAGTCCCAGGGGTCTCTGGCAGCGGGACAGGACTGCTGCAAACAGCATCCTGGGCCTCTGTCCCTGCTCGCAGGGTGCTTTTCCCAAGGCTGCTGCAGCTGGGAATAAATCAGTGGGATTTTTCAGGCACTTGCTGCAATGACTTTCTAAATTATATCCATGTGAGTGAACACCCTGTTTGATCAGCACAAGCTCAGGGTTTGCCTTTCCTACAAGTCCCCAGATACGTGGAGAACAACGAAGAGGTGTAAGAACAACTGGATCAAAAGTTATTGCTATAAAAACAACCCTACTGTGGTTTTCTCACGGGTAACAGCCCTGAGGCACAGCTGCATTTGGCCAGGGGAAACAAAACATCCAGATCTTTAAAGAAGAAGGCTGAGAATTCTCTTGTTGGTGAAGAGAGAAAGGGCCAAAGGTTTCAAATCAGCACAGGCTGCTCGAGGCCTCCTGAGAGCCACAAGGAACACGGTTTTCACTGCA
>JAWWES010024339.1:0-13229 GCA_035583135.1 Lophotriccus pileatus | reverse complement strand
ACTGCAGGTTTATTCTGCACATCCTGATTTGGGCATCGACTGCTAAAGAGGGGAAGCCAGAAGGGTGCTCTGGACACCTCTGCATCAGAGACACCTACTTGGTCCAAGGCTGACACTTCTCATTCCTTCCTAGGGAGAAAGTCCCCTCAGGACATGGTGAGCACACTGGAAAAGAGGGAATAAAGCAGGCAGGGCGTGAGCTCAGTGAGCAACACGACCTGTGTGACAGCTACAATGGCATTAATAACATCCAACAATCTGACTTGCAGAACAGACCCAACAAAAAGCCTCTAAAACCCAGAGATATTGGGGCAGAAGTAACACAGCACACTCAGTGGTTCATTTCAACCTGCAAGTGGCAGGGTTTCCTTGCTTTATCTACTGGTAAAGGATGGATGGCACCAAGGAGGACGTTCACGATTCTGACAGAAAGCACAGAGCAAAGGTTTGAACAACTCCCCTCGCAGGGAGATTTCCACGAGATAAACGACAGCAGCTTCTGACTGGAAACAACGAGAGAGAAACAGCTTTTACCCTGGAAAGAACCACCTCAGAGGTGTGGGGAGGCAGGAGCTGGCAGAGCCTGCCCCATCCCTGACTCACCGCTCCCCAGGGGCAGCCCCGCCGGCGCGAACCCTGCCCGGCACACGCACACCCTGTCCGAGGTCTTCTCGCACTTCTTCACCTCCACGCTGCCCTGCTCTGAAAAGGGAGCAGAAAGGCAAGTGAGGGGCAAGAGGCACACTGAGAGCGCACAGATTAATCCCCCACCTGCAGAGAGTTTCTAACAGCCCTGAAGGGACAGGTTTTCGGGGCCCACCATCAGCACGGAGCAGGAGAGATCAGACATCGGGATAACCCAGACCCTGGGCTGGAGGTGAGGAAGCAACCACAGATTGATTCTTCCTGAATTTGTGGGAGGAAACACCCCCCTGTCCAGAGCCTTACTGGCGTTGCAGACTGTGCAGCTGTTGCAGAAGCCGTGGTGGTGCTTGCTGCTGAAATACTCGTCCTGGCAGGGGCCACACTCCGTGTCTGCCGTGGCCGTGCAGCGGTGCCTCATCCTCTCCCCTAGGACAGGGAGCACAAACTGCTCAACAGCACCAGAAAACCCTCTTTTCCCCTCCTTCCCCCCCCCCCCCATGAATTATATTTATATATAAAATATATATATTTATATATAAATAGTGCAGTTCAGCCCAAAGAACCCCAAACTGGGACGAAAACTGTTGTTCCCTTGGTTTTGCTTCTCTGTTTTCCCACCTGCAGGTGAATGAGCATCAAGCTTCTTGCTCACTCCAATTACTGAGGGCTGAGCGGCAAAGTTAAGATTATTAGGGAGCATAATATGTGCAATAAATGATATTTTTACTATCTGCATGAGGAGGAGACTGTGAAGGAATGTTTCCTCAGCAGCAGCAGATTTTCTAACAATGCAAAAACTTGATAAGAGGGGTTTTTTTCAGTTTAGGGGGAACAAAACGTGAGAGACAAAATGTTATCTATATCTGCCCACAAACGTGCCTTGCCTTACACTGAGTGCAGAAACACTCAGATTTTAAAGAGTTTTGAGCTTAAAGCTTGATTTTATCCCAATTAGCATCTTGGAGGATAAAACCCCTGCATCAGTTCACACCACATCCATCTCGGGGATAGACTTCATGATGATAATAAGAAGTAAGGAGGGAAAACCAAGCTGGTTTTTATTTGGCAAAAGGCTGAAATCCCTCCTGGAGACTTGTGAATTGGGGGAAAAAACTGGTTTAATTTGTACAAGAAGAAAGGAGGAAACAAATACACTCCCTGTCAAGTGACTTTGCTCATCTTCATCTATGAATGAAGTATTTGTCCTTTAAAAAAAATAATCCACCTTGTTACACTTTGCTGATCATTATGATCCAAGAACATTGATTTATTCCCTTAAAAACCCACCAGTAACATGAATAATGTAATATAAACTCTGCTACAAAGGAAAAAGCTTAAAGAAACATCTTTAACAACAGAATTAATAATTTTCATTATTAACTAAGACTTCTGAGGTTCTTTATGTGATAAAGGACAATAACATCAATGCTACCACAAGTATATCCTTGCATATATTTAAGGATATCCTCATATCCTTGTTTAATTAATTTAATAAATATCTTTAAGGGCATCCTAATATCCTGAAACATTCCTAGAAAGCTGTTTTATGTCACTTCTGGCTTCCTCACAAGTAGATTTCACCCAGGACCACCAGTGGCAGGGACTTACCCGGGGCACAGTCGCTGCAGCATTTGTCCCGGAAAGGATATTGGTGTTCCCTGCATTCCAACCCCCAGGAACGGTGAACAGCAACCAGCAGCAGCAACAAAACGGCAGGAAAATTCCCATCTTCAGCTGCCATAACCGTCCCAGCACAGTTTCTGTGCTCTGGGAGATGTGATGGCACAGCCCCGGGGCAGCAGAACAAATTGATATGGCGGGGCCTGGGGAATTCCCGGCGAGTGCTCCACGCCCCCTTCCTTCTTCCCACACCACCCCCCGAAGCCTGGCTTGGGTGGGTTTTTTCTTTTGCAGCTCATGACTGAAAAGATTCAGAGGCAGGAAGGCAAGATGCTGAGTTGCATTCTGAGGAGGTTTCTGTTCTTAGCCCTCAAGATCCCTCCAGACGGGCGCTCTGAAAGAGCGGCAAAGCTCAGGCTGGGAACGGCTGGAAAAGCAGGGAAAGCAGGGATGGAGGAGGCTGAGCAGCTCCCTGGCATTGCAGCTGTGCCCACAGCCAACACCAAGGTGCAGAAAAAAAACAGTGAACACAGGAGGAGTTAGTAAATTTAACTTTTTAATCTCCCAGGATTGGACTCGCTCGGTCAAGGAATGGAATTTTAGGTCTTCCCGAGACTGGAGCGAAAAGGTCGAGCGAGGACGTCCCACGGGGAGCAAACCTCTGATTTAGATTAACTGAGATTAAAAAAACCCACACAGCCAGGCTTCCCAAGTCACATCCAGGTGCAAAAGGAGGCCTGACTGGAACACCAGGAATTCTGGAATTGCAGTTTTCCTGCAGTGTTTGGGAGGGCTGGACAGCAACAACACAATGGGATTTATCCACAACTGCTGCTTCTCTTTTCTCTCCTGAATTTCTGTGAAGAGGCAAAACAGCAGCTCTTTATCTACTCCTCCCATCTTCCAAGGATTTGGGAAGGCAACCCCCATGGAAAAAAAGTTATAGCTTGAAACCTTTCTTTCCAAAAAGTCCCCTCTCCCTGAAGTGGAACCACCTGCACGCAGCGAGCAGCCAAACCTCTGATCATCCTGAGCCCAACAGAAATCATTAATATCAAAAAATACATACATTTATCAACTGATAGTACTAAAATGTCTGTCTTTAAACTCATTTTAATAGGAGATTATCAATGGAATTTATCCCTCTTTTCCACTTTTAAAGCCATATTTTAATTTGTCTCTTCCCAAGAGTTTCGTTTTTCCCCACAAACCTGAACCCAGCACCGTTTCCAAATGGAGGAAAATATTTAATGGGAAAGGAAAAAAAAAGAGAGAGAGATATATGGATATAAAAAGACTCTTATACAAGCCATTTAATAAAACCAACAAAAAAAAAAAGGAAGGAAGAGTGAAACAGAACCAGCAATACTTATATTTACATTATATTAAGAGAATAAATTTAATCAAATATAACATCTTGGATTTTGCAGGAACCCTTGACAAAGAGGGGGTTTTGGGTGTTTTTACAGTAAAGATGGAACCAGAGTAAAAATAAATGTTCTGTTTTTGCAGTAGTGGATGGGAGCCAAGATGCTCTGAGAGATTACCCACAGCCAGGCTGATCAAAGGGCTTCCCAAAGTGCCGGGTGTTCACAGCTCAGAAGCAAAGCCTGGAATTCCCCCCCTTCAGCACCTCAAATTCAGCTCCAATTCGCACAGAGAGACAACTGATTTTACCAGTTTGAACAGTGACTTTGAGTCCATGAAGAAACTTTCCCCTTGGTTTCGTTTTAGAGTCAAATCTGGTTATTTTTGAAGCCATAATTTGAGCTCTCCCCCGTCTCCCCTTGGGGCAGGTGCCAACACAGAGCCTGTCATGCCACCACCAGGTTTATTTTGAAGGAGAAGCAAAAGAGCTGCTCTGCAAGGTTTAAAACAAATTCCTCCCCAGAGTCCTGAAGGGTAATTGAGTGACGGAGGGAGAACTTGGATTAAATTCCCAACTAGGCTGAAAAAACCACTGGGAGATCGGTGGAGTGTCACGTGGGTATTCCCAGGAGATCAGAACTCACCTTGGAACCACCAGTCCCTTCCCAAAACCCAACATCTCCCTGTTATCTGGAATTCCCAGGGATCAGCAGCTACGAGGGCAACAAGTGAAGTATTTCAGAAGCCTCCCCCAGATAGGATCTGCCGAACCTCAGCTGGAATTACTGCCCAATCCAGGGTGAACTGATGGATTCCAGGGCCTTTCCCACTCCTCCTGGCCTGGTTTCCCCTCACCCCAAAAGGCAGCAGATCCCACGGATGGACGGAAGGTTGGAAGTCTGGGACGACACACTGGAGGCAAAGAACACAGATTAGCAGCAAAGGAACTTTCTCTGTCTGTTTGGGGCTCGGATTTATTCCTTCCTCCCTCTCTTTTTTGAAAGCCAGAAAGTGCTTCAGAGCTCTGGAACAGCGAGCAGGGTCAGAATTCCTCGTGGACATTCCGTGCATAGTCCATGAGTTTGCTGCCTGTGAAGTACTCGCTGTATTTCAGGATCTCCTCCAGCTCCAGGTGGTGGTTTTGATTCTCATCTGCCACTGCAATCATCTGCTTGGCCTCATTGAGGGCGTTGTACTCGTTCATAGGGTCCATGTATTCCTGGAAACAAGGAAGAACACCCTTGTCACTCACTCTCTCAGCATCCGCCCCTTCACCTGAAGTGAAATAAATTAAGAGGTCACCGGTAGGGCACTTAATTAAAAGTTAGAAGGGTCAAGATTCGTTTCTCCCCAGAATATGTGACAGATGTGTTAAGTGCACAAAGACTTCACAGGTAAAGCAGCTATTTTTAAGAGGAAATTCTCAGGGAAAAGGTCATAAAACTGTCCATATAAACAAATATCCATAAAATATCAATAAAATATTTGCATACTGGGAAGGTGAAGGACTTGAACATTCACCCAACATTCATTTAAACTTCAACAGTCTTGGGGAGAGAAAAAAGTAGTAGAGTAGTTCTTGCAGTAAAAAAAAAAGGCAAAAAAAGCCCCAAACTAGAACCACACTTGAAAAATAATAATTTGGAGTTTAAAAAAGAAAAAAAACAGCCTAAAAGACAAGAGCTCTCTGCTGTTTCCAAAGCTGGGGGGCCCCCAGTGTTTGTTCCACGCTTGAAAACCATTTGGGTTTTTAACTAAGAAAAACACCCCTGCTCTTTTCAAGGCTGTGGGGCCCCAGTGTTTGTTGGGCACTGGGGTTTTTTTTTTTGCTTTCTTTTATTTTGATGGGGTTTTTTTCTCGGTGAATCTCTAGCTTGGCAGTTACTCCTTTGGCAACTGAAAGTCTGAGTCAGTGCCCCGTTGCCCAGCTCACCTGAGGAAATCCGTGCCTGCTTTCAGGCCCCCCCCGCAAAAAAAACACCCAAGTGTGTTGTGTTTGGTTTAAAATTATCAGGCAACTCACCTCCAGCTCTTCCATGGTGACAATCCCATCATGATTGGCGTCGATGACCTCCTCAAACTCCTTCCTCCTGTCCTTCACCCAGTCGTCGTCGATGTCCTGAGCCTGCTGGTTCTCCACAGTGCCAACAGGTAAGGAAATGAACTCGGAGAGGGTGAGTTTCTTATCTCCATCCTGATCTGCAAAAGCAGCACCAGAGAAGTGAGAAGGATTCGCTTCATGCCCACTAAAAATGGAGAAGTCTCACTGGGACAGGCTGCCTGGTGTGAGCAGCCCACAGCCTTCACTCCACTCACGTGCCAACACTCATGAATTAAAAAATACGACTTCCTTGGAAAACTCAACCATTTATTTCCACTTTTATGAGTGGAAGTCACGATTGTGACACGGCTGCTGTACTGGGGTTAACACCCTCCTCAGGAGACCTCCATATCAATGTATTTTATAACACTTAAGGTTCAGCCAACCTTTTCTGCCATTGCTACCCTGTAGCAGCAGAGATTTGTGTGAAGGAGTGAAGGAGCAGAAGCTGAAGGAGTGGTTGATTTGCTTCCTGTGAAGCATTCAGAGTATCTTTAATGTTTCTACTCACAGTATCTTTAATGTTTCTACTCACAGTATCTTTCTAATGTCCTGGTTTTTAACAACCAGAGACTCAACTCAGCCTTGAGACAACTCCAGAGAGATGTCAGGATTTGTGTTAAGAGCTTGGTTTGTTTTTCCACTCATCACATCAGCAGATGAGCAAACCAAGATGTGCCAGACTTCCAGCCCGACCCAGGGCAGTGCAATGACCACCCAACAAGGTCCTGTGCGAGGAAACAGCTCCTGAGAAGCCACTGGAAAATTCCATACCCAGATCCCGGATGATTTCTTTCACCATGAACTTCAGCATCCCCCTGCTGTGCTCTGGATGCAGGAAGGACAGGAATTCTTCCTCATTCAACAGCAGGTCAGGAGGGGGGTTGTCAGCCTGGTACCACCGATCCTTCAGGTTGTCTAAAACTTCCTGGGCTGCAAATTTCACCAGATTTAAGTTGTTGTCACATTCAATCTATTTAAAAGCTCTTAAAACATACCTTGCCCTGACACTCAGTCGATGCTACATGAGCCAAACCCCTCCACGTGTTCCAGTTTTCACAGTAATTTAATGACAAGGAAATATTTTTGCTGCACAGAGCAGATGCAAATTGAAGTTCCCGCAAATCGACAGATAAATCACACCAAAATCCTTTTACTTCTCTCTTCATTTCATTTCACAGCCCCCCTTCTTTCATCTTACACCGTGCACACAACCACTGAAGTGAATTTTTTTTCCCTAACTCAACTGAGAATCACAACTTACCCCTGAGTTTCTGCTAAAACCACACATCTGATTTGAAATCAAACCCACACGGCGTGGATTTGTGTGCACCTACCGGGCCTGAACAGACCCACAGGAAAGAAATACCTGCACAGAGTATTCTTTTTCTCATGCAGGCATTTTCTAAATGACACACTGGAAAAAACACTGCCTTGTAGCACTCCCTGCTACCTGCAAACACACACCAGAACACAAGTCTGAAGTATTTGCTTGCAGTAAGCTTTAAAACCTTCTGAAAGGCTTCGGATTATATTTGTTTTTTATTTAATTTAACAAACTGGCTTTAAATAACTCCTGAAGGCTTTTGCTTGCTGAGTTACAAGAGGAAGAACAACCCCAATGGTCACATCTACATTTTTGGGCTGATAGTTGGAATTCAGAGTGAAGTCTGCAGTGAATATTTCTGTGAAGAGTAAAGAAGTCCTTCAGTCTTAATATGAAGATATTAATAATCTTGGGGAAGTTTGCAACTGGCAAGTTTTAGTTATACCAAGGACTCAGGTCAACTCAGGAGAATCAATCACTTCTGGTTTTCCAAGGCAGACAACCCCAAATGTGAGAAGTCCTAATTCAACTCCCTCTGCCTTAGTCTTAAATGAAATTAAACTGTCAACCACCAGCTAAAATTGGTGTTATCTGAATAAATTAATTCAAAGGGTGCCCCTAATTTTGGCCTGTGCTCCTGCTCAAGGCTCAAAAAAGGCCTTAAGCTCCAGAAATCCAGGTGTTTTTTATTAAACAGACCTCAAAAAACCCACTTTTACGCTGCATTCGAGTCCAAGACTCGGCTTTGCCTCTCAGCCCAGAAAGCTGCAGACAAGCAATTTGATTTTCCCAAATAAGGCTCGGTCCCCAGGTAGAGAAGTGCTGGTGCAGCCACTTGCCTGACTCAGCAGATGTGTTATCTGAGGAGCATTCCTGTAAACTGCAGCCAGCCACGCTGCACAGGTGCTTTCCCTTGCCAGAAAACTCACAGCTCCATTTGCATCTCAGTTGCTTTTCACTCAGTGGAAAGTGTAACATAACCCGCTTTTAAATGACTAATTCCTGCAGGGAAAGGCAAAAAGGCTTTGTGTTTTACTTGACAGGAAATTTAAATTCTTGAGTTGGGGAGCAGGGAGATTCCTGCTAAAATTTGCCTGTTTTTCTGGCAGATTTCAGTTGGAAAGAATGAAGGATTTCTGCCTTATGACTCCCACATCCATATTTGGGTACCAGCAGAACAACCAAAACATTCATTTTATATCATGAACAGGTTTGACACTCAGGTTTTAGGAACACAACAGAAAAACCAACATCCCCCCCAGTCTGCACTCACTTTCTTCATCTATTTTCAGCTCCTCGTTGTTCTTGATCTTCTCAGCAATTTCTTTTTCATTAAAGCCTTTACTTGCCAGGAATTTAATTTTATATTCATCCCAGGACACGTGGCCTGTAAGGAAGAGACAGATCTCAGGCAGGACACAAGAGGGTTAAATGCTGAACTTCTGGTCTCATGACTAAAAAAAACCCAGCCCATTCCAAACCTTTTGGTCCAGCCCAAGCAGCAGACTGAGGTTTATCAATGGCAATATAAAAACTCATCACCTGATTCATTTTTATTTGTTTGGGCTTTGTGGAAACAACCAGTTGGGTCGTCATCACAGCCCCTCTGAGCAGTTGTGGTCACCAGGAGATGCAGGAATTGCTCCTCTTACCATCACCATCGGGGTCCACGGCTCTGAAGTGCATCTTGTTCTCTTCCACAGCCTCCTGGAAATGTTCATCCGTCTTCTCCATGATCCAGCGCTGCATCTCCTTGGCTCCAATCTTTTTATCATTATTTATATCCACCCTGGGTGAAGGGCAAACCAGATTAAGATTCAGGGATGGGGGAGGAAAAGGTGCAGTCTATTTTTAGATTCAAAGTTAATTCCTTTATTCAGCAATAACAAACAGGCTGAGAACAATTTACAACCCTCTCAGAGAAGCTGCAGATTCTTGGAACTCCAGAGTAAAAACTCGGAAGAGGGTAATTTATGGCTTAATTAAAGGAACTGCAACATTTAGTTACACCTCAGTGGAACACACTCAGCCATCCTTCACTTCCCTGCAAGGTAACTCATGTTCAAGTTCTGCTTTGTCCAAGGATGAACTTTTTCTGACTAAAATCCTCAGGAAACACCCAACCTGACAATCCTGTTTTCCTGAACGTACCACCAACGCCACTTTCCAATTCCACTAATGCTGATTTCATTCAGGAGAATACAAAAATGACAGTTGAAGAACAAATACAAACCCACTAATTTGCCACTCTGAAGGGGGTTTTTTTGAGCACACCTGTAAATATTTATTCAAAACAGGTACAACTGAAAAGCCACTTAAGAGGCAAGAATCTATTTAAGGCACACCAAAACCACTCTTGTTCAATTATAAAAAACAAATCCCAAACATAATAAAAACCCCCAGCCTGACTCTTGCTTTGTTATCTCTGTATCACTGAAGCGTTATCATTGAAACTCCAGTTATTAAATATGTGATTTGCCTTTAAAATGTCAGCTAAATGTTAAAAGCTTGAGCCAAATAACCACCCCAGCACCTGATCTCATAAAACACAATAAATCTATTATTAGAGAGGTTTAAATATCATATCAGGGCTATATTTAAACATCAGTGTCAGTGCCAAGAGCAGTAAGACGGTGATGGCAACTCTTTGCACCCACCAGGTTTGACATGGAACAGGTACAATAAAAATGAGACTAAAACAGAGCATTTTCCCCTCAACGTTTAACATTTTGTTTCCTTAGATCAAAGCTATCAAACTTTCTACTTCCAAGCTGTACTTTCCACCTAAATCACCCCATAACTAGAGAGGAAGGGAACAAACATCCCATTTATTGCTCATTTAGGCCATGAAAGCACAAAGGTGGCACCTCTGAGTAAGAAACAAGCGGGTACTTTGTAGGATAACTGAATTTTTCCTATAGTAAGGGTTATCTTACATATGGATAAAATCAAAATAAACCACTTTCAGCCCAGTTTCTCAACCACAAGCCATTGAAAAAAAATCAGATTTTTCTGGCCCCCTTCCAAGGCCCATCACCAACAACCCAGTTTCAGGTTCCTGGTTTCAGGTCTCACCCAGAGCCCCTCAAAAACGCCAATTTTTTCGAGCCCACAAATCACTTCAGAGCTGGTTTCTGTTTCATCCAAACAGTGACTTCAGGGAGCCACAGCAGAAAGCCAAACACACAATTACCAAGTATTTCAGTCCCATGGAACTTGCCTGGAAAATCAGGGTTTGGGGAGCAATCCTTTCATGTTCCAACTTTATGTTCAAGAATCTTGTTAGATAATAATTTATGCTTTGAATTGACTATTTTATCCTATTTTATACACTGAGAAATCTCAGCTTTCACTGATTAAAACCACACTGGTGTGTTGTCTTTGTGGCTTCCAAGACAGCAATTCCAGAACATCTGGAAGCCCAGGACTTTGGATTTTCACAGAGGTTCCCAGGATTTCTCTTTTAGCCTTTAGGAGAAGGCCTAGAAAGCAATCAAAGCCCCCACAAAGCTTCCCAACGTTTTTTAATCTGAGGGAATGTAATTTTAAGGATCTGAATGAAATGGATCTTGAATCCAATTACTTTAAGCTCCCTCAGAAACCTCTTTCGTAACAGTCAGTAAATTATCCTTCCCAAATTACAAACAGGGTTTCCAATGCATGTAAAAGACTAAAGAAATCTCAATATTTTGATATATATCAGTTTGTCTCCAAGGGCATCTCCGTGGAATCAGCAGCATTAAGGCCAACAACGTAATTTGAGCTGCTCTAATAAAATTAATCCTTCATTCAAAAATGCAAATAAAGCCAATTGTGCCACCTGGTGTCTGAAAGTGCACCCTGGGTTTGATTTCCAGCACAATGACTGACCTCCAAACACCCGACCCAGACCTCATCCAGCACTAAAAGTGCTTTATGAAAGGAAAAACACCTTAATGTCTTACATATTTTTATACCAAGTAAAGAAATAGATGAACTTTTTAAAAAATCTCTAAAAGAAAACTTTAATCTTTTCAGTCTCACATTTTATTCTCTGCTTCTAAGTTCTGAAGAACTTTGTTAACACTTCATTTCATTAAGGTGCCCTGTGGATTGCTGAATCCCTGGTCTGTGCAGCTGGGCATAATTATTTTAGACCTTTGTGTATTTTATTGGAAACACTCACATTTTAGTCACTGAAGCACCTGCTGGGAGTTTTATGAGCAGAAATCAACAGTGAGTTTGTCTCCCACAATCTCATTGTTTCTCCGCCCCTTCAGTGCCTTCCCAGGGGTTTTCCTCTGCTGTTCTTTGCACAAATCACAACAGCAACAGAAGCAGGATCCACATGGAATATTAAACCAAAAAATAAGCGAAGTAAATTGCCAATGAAACCAAACTTTGAACAGAGCAATGGAGGTGTTGGGATTTTGCTCCAGTTCTGTCCTAATTCACGGGCATCCTCTCCTAAGGAAACCCTTCCTTACCAATTCCCTGATCTAAAATACAAGTGGGGTTGAGTGTTCCTCGAGCCAGGAAAGAGCAATCTTAATTTCCACACCTTGGAAGGCTTTTTTTCACATGGAAAATGTGCATTTTGGCATAAACCTTCCTAGACAACAACACTGATGGTGATTCTCAACGCTCCTGAGAAGGGTTTGTAGAGGTTTTTTTAAGTCCTTCAAAACACAAACACAGCCCTCAAAGGATGAGGATTTCCCCTTCATCACTGTAGCTTTTAAATATTACAGGAAACAACTCCCGTTTTTCCTCTTTGTCTGCTCTTGGCACTGCCCAACTTACTTGGAAAAAATGACCATCAGCTTCTTCCTGTTTTTTCTGGGCTCTGAATCTTCCTCGAATTCTTCCATCTCTTTTCCAAGGAAAACCTCCTGGTGGAATTCTTTGTTCAGGTGTCCGTCCATCTCCATTTTGACCCCGTTCAGGTGATCTGGGGGCAGGATCTCATTCTCATCTTTCCCATCAGCTGCCTTCTCCTTGAGCACGGAGTTATTGGCAGGCCTGGCATAAACATCCATGAGGAGGAAGATGAACAGGAGGGATAAATACAGAGAGCCCAAACTGCACAGGAAGGCTTGTCTCGACATCATTCTGTTCCTTTTTTTAATTCAAAATACTGGCTGGTGAAATCACTGCGGGTTAAACGATCTAAAAACAAAAAAAAAGGAGAAAAATTAGGCTCTGAAACACGAGGACACAAATTATAATAAATAAAGGACACCTAAAATTCAGGACAACCTACACATAAGTATAAATGAACAAGTATACAAAACACAAGTACAAAAAAACTACACACAGGTATAAATATAAAAGTATAAAAAACTGCACAGAAGTATAAATATACAAGTATAAAAAGCTGCATAGAATATAAATGTATAAGTATAAAAACTACATAAAGGCACAAATATACTACATAATAACATATATGGTCTGTTATACTATATAAATATATATACTATAATATGTATTATATGTACACTCTGTGTAGTAAAAACCACACGGAAATATCAATTAAGAAGAACCTACACACAAATACACAAGTATTTGGTGAGACAGAGTAAAAAAGAAAAAGCCCGTTAAAAAATAAAAAGACGGAATTAAGGTGCTGGTTTTCAGCCTGCAGAGGACTTTGGAAGGGAACACCCTTCCAGACGCAGAAACAGCTACGGCAGCACAGCGATATCCCGGAGATCCCAACACGACAGCTGTTTGGAAAAGGAATAAAAGTCTTTTTTGGAGAGGGACGAGGGAGGGAAACGCGGTTTGATGCCAGGAGAAAGCGGAGCTGGAAACACGCAGCAAACAGCGGCAGGGAGCGCAACCCCGCGGCGGACCTGCCGGAGAACCGTGAAAATCACAGGGTGTCCTGCGAGACGCGGGATCGCCCAGGGAAAACGCCCCAAATCCAACAGCGCGGGGGAAGACCGAAACCACCCCACCCACCCAAACACAACCTCTCCCACGCCCCAAACCCCGCGGGGCTGCGGGAGGGGCCGCCCGCACTCACCGGGGAGCGCTCGGGAGGGAGGAGGACGCGGCCCCGAGCGCCGTGAGAGGCGCGGGGAGGCTCCGGGCGGGCCCGGCCGCCTCACGGCCCCTCACGGCCCCTCACGGCCCCTCACGGCCCCTCACGGCCCCTCACGGCCCCTCACGGCCCCTCACGGCCCC
>JAWWES010024338.1:16551-34005 GCA_035583135.1 Lophotriccus pileatus | reverse complement strand
TAGATATATATATATATATATATATATATATATATATACATATATATATGTCTCACATTGCCTGAGAACACATCTGTTAATGATTCAACAACTTTCAATGCTCACCTCATTTGATATCATAGGTGAATAAGTGAAGCTATTACTCAGCTTTGTTGTCCAACACCTTGCCCAAAAAAAGCCTGAAAAGATTAAAAATAATGTTTAGAAAATCCATATAATATGAAATAGCCTTAGGGTTTTTTTTTTCCTTCTGGAGTATTGATTTCTCTACCATTGCAGTGAGATCTGCTTATCTAATCTGATTCATGAATCATGCACCCACAACGTAACAGCAACAGTAGAACTAGTTTGTAATTTCATCTTTTCTTCCCTACTTTTAATAATATGTATAATACAGAAGTTCAAATTGGCTTATATTGTGTATGTCTTCAGACATACCATCCCCTGAGATAAACAACATCTGCTTTTCATCAGACTCATGGCAATCTTGAAGAAGGGTTGCAAACATCAGCTTTGTGATGCAAACACCAACTTTATGAAACAAGCATTATGAATCCCAGGTCTCAAATCTATTATTTCCCCTGGCCTGAAGTGAATATAATTTTATGGTTCCCTGTGGTAAACATATTTACCCACGTCATACTTGAGCACAAGTCCTGTGAGGAGAGGCTGAGGGAGCTGAGGTTTTTCAGCCTGGAGAAGAGAAGGCTCAGGGGTGACTTCATCACTCTCTACAACTCCCTGAGAGGAGGTTGTAGCCAGGTGGGGGTTGGTCTCTTCTCCCAGGCAATCAGGAGTAGGACAAGAGGGCATGGGCTTAAGCTCTGCCAGCAGAGGTTTAGGTTGGATATTAGAAAGAAGTTCTTTACAGAGGGGGTGATCAGGCATTGGAATGGCCTGCCCAGAAAGGTGGTGGATTCACCATCCCTGGAGGTGTTTAAGATGAGGCTGGATGTGGCACTGAATGCCATGGTCTGGTAATCACAGTGGGGTTGGATCAAGGGTTGGTCTTGATGATCTTGGAGGTCTCTTCCAACCCATTTAATTCTATGATTCTGTGATTCTATGACTCTATGAACTGAATAGTCACTGGCCTGAATGCCCAGTCCTAAGTAAATACTTCACAAGTACCTGCTTAGACAACTATCTGGCTGCATGGACACTTATACATTGAAACAAAACGGGACTGGGAAGCCGTTTGCTCAATTGCCCAACTCTGCCTGTAGCTTCTGACACAGCCTCATCCTCCTGTACTGGGACATAATAGAGTCAGTGAGCCCTTTGCACGCTCAGAGAACTTGATTACCCCTGATGTATGGGGTACTTGATGTATGGGCAAAACAAAGCACAGGTTTGGGAATTAACCACAATGACTCCCAGGACAGGGACTTAAGTAGAGTTTACATGTAGTGTCCTGAAAGGACTTAAAAGTCAAGTCAAGGTCTGCACTAGTGTAAGGGTACTGCCACCTTGTCTGGAAAGGGGAGAGGTTTCTTCTGTACTCAATGCACACTCACCATATCCACTGATCTGTAGCTACTGCCTTGCCTTTTATGGAAAGAAAAGTATTCAAGATCCCTGTTGGAAGTGGTGTCTTGCCTCTCCTTTAGCAAGCAGGTGCCATTCTTACAAAAGGGAAATGGGGGGAGAGAGAGAGTCTAGTGGACAAAAGGGTCTTCAGAAATATGTTCTCAGAACAGAGGTTGGAAGCATGAGATCTGAGAATGAAGCAAAGTAAAAATGAGTTTCACCTTCTTGAGCTTTTCAGACACTTGGAAAAGTGGACAAGATTTCGTCCACTACATAATTACGATAACAAAAAGCTGAAAGAAACTCTGTTTTATTTTCTTTCTGCTAAATAGCTTTGTACTCTATTGACACCACACTTGTTCTAGAAAGGCTCTCACAAGCCTGTAAATAGATTTCCATTTCAAAAAAAGATATCTAAGCCCTATTAGGTATGATGTGTAATCAGGACTGGCAGACCCTTAAAATGAGGTTAAGTAAACTGCAAATCTCTACTCCAAAAGCATGAAATGCTCCAGTCAAGAATCAGGAAAAAGAGATCAAGAACAGAATAAAAGTACAGCATGTCATGAACTTGACAAAGATGCTTTGGAATTGCAGTTGTGGTAAAATTTGATCCAGAATAGCTTAAACAGCAGTTATACAGAATCACCAATATAGAAACATAGATTTATTTTTATATTAACACTTGATTTAATGAACAATGCTTGAACAATATATACTCAGCCCTGTCAGAAGACAGACGGAGTGACTGAAAATTAAAGGCATAAAAATGGCTTACCAAGGATTTTTCATATTGCTATACATTAAACTAGAAGGTAACAAGACAGCTTTGAAGGATATGTAAAAAACCCTTGTCAGGGTCATTCTAGAGAATGAGAGAAAGAGTGATGACAGGATGAAAACAGAGAGACAAAAGAGATCATGTATCAGTGGCAGAGTTTAATTGTTTGGATTTGGGTCTTCTGGTAGGTTTGGGGTTTTTTTCAAGAAACATATTTATTTTACTATTGTACTGATAATCCAGTTTAAATGCTAATATCTGAATAGATATCTATTCATGCAAGATATAGTTTGTTATAATTATAGCAACAATCATACATTAATGGAAACATAATCCCTTAAATCAGTAAATCAGTTTTTAATAAAGCACAGCCAATGTTCAAATTGTAAGGGAAGTGATTTTTTAATGGTCAAGATGAAAACAATTTGTTATCAAATCAATATTTCATGGATATCAGAACATGCAAGTGTTTCTATAGTTATATTTCATCAATAGTGCTGTACACACTCAAACTGGAAAAATGCCTACCCTCCATATTAACATTATTAACTAATAATACAAATTCATAGAAATTTCACTTAAAAAGTCCATGTTTACCTTATGAGGTTAAGCTATCATATTTTTTAACTTTACCCTCTCCCTATTTTCTTACCGAAAAAAAGGCACATTACTTGGACTTGTCAACCTCTGTATTAATTCTCAATAATTTTATGTCAAAATAAAAGTTTAATTTATTATTATATACCTCGAGAAACAGTTTGTTAATAAAATTGCATATATTCTTTGCTACTCTTTAAATTAAATTCATGTCTCTCTTCTCCAAATTCTGCAACACTGATTTTATCATGACAATCATCAGGACATGCCCCTGATGTCATGCCAGACTCAAGACTCATGTATATCAGTATCTAAACCACATTATGGTACCCACTGGTAAACAAACAAACAAGCAAACAAAATCATCAAACAAAACCAAACAATTTACCAAATATTGCGATGAGTACAAATACATTAAAAGACTGACTGATCTTGTTCTTAATTGCATACCACAAGTTTCTATGGAAGTTAGTGGTTTTCAGCTCAAATGAATCTTGACATTTATAGTTTTGTCCTTCCAAGTATTTCAGTTCCTAACTCCAGTTCATGTTGTTGCCTGCTCACCTGAAGTGGGAGTGTAGACATGTGATTTCTGACATCATGAGGCCTCCCTGAACAGCTGATCTTTAGCCTCAGCATTAATGAAAGTATAAAATGAGATAGCCAGCAAAGCCCTGACTCAGAGTGTGAAGTATAAGCAAGAAAAGCCTCTTCATATGTCAAGACTATATGTCTTCTGTTGGACATAATCTCATTAGGTGTAATTAACAGCCAGGAGAACTTGAATTAACAGGTAATACGATATTCCATATAAATCTGATTATTTGCTAACAATTAATAAAAAATTTAATGACGTTGTTATTGAAGGACTACAACTCTAAAATTGCCTCAAAATACTGGACCAACATTAAATCTACATAAAAGTTACCATGTCAGTTGTATCTCAACAGAAGCAGCAACCCTTTTTTTGTCCTCTTTAGGAACAACTACGAGTTGTGATGTTCTGCAATCTTTAATCCATTACCAATAACAGGAGAGAGAAAACAAACAGACAAAAAAAATTAGGTGTAAAAACCCTCTTTTTTTTGAGGATTATAGACAATAGACTTAGAATTTTGCCCTGGGGCTTTATTATTTAAAATGAATGCTAAGATTCCTCTTTCTCATTGCTTAAACACCCAAAGATAAACATATTTATAATCCTAATACACAATCCAGAAGGTTGAAAAATTAGCACAGGAATTTTGTGTGTGGCTCATTTTGATGTTGTTCAAATCCTCTCACCTCCAAAACTGGAGATTATTTCTAATAAATAAAAATGTGATCATGTGAGAAGCAGTTTAATTGAATTGTCAGACAGAAGTTTAACTGAAGTTCATACTAGAGCTGTATGATTAGGAGGTCACAATCAGAATCTCCAAGTCACTCCAAGTGAAGAGCTGTTAAGCTATTCATGCAAAATTAATTTGCAGCTCATAGTGGGCAACAGATAAGAGAACAAAAATTATTACTAGAACAGGCAATAACTGCCTTGTTTGTTGGCAATCTGAGAAGGCCACAATCCCATGGTGGGACAGCTATTTGAAAAATGTCCAATCTATAATAATGCAATCAATAATGAATAAATCATGACATTCACAACTTTCCTTTTTCTAAGCTAGAGAGCACTAGAAGAAAATCTTTTGCAGAACTGTGATTGTCAAGAGGAGAATACAGCTGTTCTGACAAGTATGGCATGAAGTTTGTATTCATTATGTTTCTGTCAGAATCTAAGTTCTAAATATAAAAATATATGGCTATTTTCTTTTCCTTTTCTCAACAAAAATGTGTGCTTTCCCTGGAGCTCAGTAAACAGAGCAATTTTAATCTGCCTGTACAGACTGCAAGAGTGAAGTGCAGAGACTAAAACTGATGAACGTGAAGTAAACAGAAGAGGCTGGTTAGGAGGCACGCATAAACCAGATAAGGAATTAATGTTCTCAGGAAATATGGCATTGATGCCCATTAAGGTTTTGGAACATGTTGTTCATTACTCTCTACTCTGCAGACATCTAAATGTAATGCTATTGCTTTTGCATCAAGGGGTAATTCAAATTTTATTTGTTAATGAAGTAGCACACTGTACTGTGCCTAACTGCCCAGAGCAGTGACCAGACAGGCAATGCAAGCTCAGAAGTCCAGCATTCAAATTTACGAACCTTCCTTAAAAAGATCAATTAACATTTAGCTCTTTCATGGTCATTTTCATTTACAATCAAACCTGTGTTTTCTAAGAGTATGGAGACTAATGAAATACCCAATTTTCAAAATTAATTAGGTGATATTTAATGATAATCTTTCTGTATTACTAGAGTGGAGCAGCTTAACATGTTATGGTTATTACAGTTAGTGTTACATACCAAACTTCTTTCAATATAGAATAAAAAATTAGATTTAACCACACAACACAAATAATCAAATGCAGCATTTTGATGTTAATACTATACTTTAAAATATTTAATATAATGATAATACAATTACTCAGTTGACTGAGTGACAAGAAGCTGTGCTGGTAGTAAGTAATTTAGAATTGCAAGAGAACTTCAAAGTTTTTAGTTTAAGGTTTCCTATGCTTTTCACAGCTGTGTCCTGTCTCTCTCTAAGCTGAATCCTCTTTAAAAGGAGATATTATCATCACTGATCCACCTCATTTCCCAACATCCCCATCTTCAGAACTTGGTGTTATGGAGTGTGTATCTGTTCCACCAATAAATCACAGCTAGGGACTCCCTGATATACAGATCTCAGCTAGGGGCCACTTAAATTCCAATGTCCACCTCAAAAACTACTGAACTTAATCTCAATTTCTTGCAGCTGAAGTGAATTTTAGGCCTGGATTGTAACAAAGCAAGAGCAAAGATAATTTTTTGTGCAACTTAAAGTGGTGGTTTGTACTTATACACCTACAATAAGCACTTTACAGAACAGCATGAACAGCACAACATGTGTTGTGCTCAGAAGTTGAAAGAATTTAATTTGTCCCCAACTCCATATAAATATTGTCTTAAGATAATTACCAGAAAGAAGCTGGCATTAATCAAAACAACAGCATACTGAAGATAGGGAAAAACAGAAGGAAGTATTAAAAGCATCAAAAGTATTCACAGCCAAATATTATCAGGCAGGAGCAAAAAACGTCAAGCTGTAAAAAAGCTTTAAAAATACCCTATCCAACAGAGATACTGTCCACAGACAACAACAAAAACACTGTAGAATGGAATAAAAAAAGACAGTGAAACATAATTAGAAAGGAAAATAGACAATAATATAAAAATTGGGGAGAAATGCCAAAGGCCAGGAAAAAAATCATTTTCATAAAAAAAAATGACCAAAAATAAAAAGGGAAAATATTATATGGCAGGATCAAAATATTTTCAAAGGTGTTTAGGTCCTTTAGAAGACACAGTTACTCAGAACTGAAAGCTTTTCTATGATAAGTAGGTATTTTGATTAAAGCTATAGTTAATTACACACTGAATAACAGATTCTCTGTGGCACAGTATTGCTAAAACCAGACTCATACCAACTGTAAGTAGTGTGTAGGAGGAACAATTGAAAAGATAAAATAAGTTTATTTTCTCAAGCACTCTTGAGTGTGATGGATCTTTTTGTTTTGCAGTCTTTTCTCTATAGAGCTTATACATGGAGCCCTCTCTTTCACACTCCCACTGGCTTGATGCTCAGGGTTTCACTTCACTATGAGAAAGCCCTCCACTGTTTAAATTCTGCCACTTTCCTTCCATAGTTCCCCTTCCAAAACAACAAAGAAGACTGTGCTACATGCCAGATTAGTCCAGAAATGTCAGATTGGATATAAGGAAGAAATTCTTCACTGTGTGAGTGGTGAGCCATTGGAACAGGTTGCACAGAGACACTGTGGATTCCCTATCACTGGAAATGTTAAAACCAGGTTAGATAGTGCTTTGAACAACCTGATCTAATGCAAGATGTTCCTGCCCATGAATGGCTAGGGGGTTGGAACTAGATGATCTTTAAAATGCTTTCCAACCCAAGCCAGTCTTTGACTCTATGATCTTGAGAAGCAAAATCCTTTCTTTTAGGGACAATTCAACTGAAAAATTCAAGAGGCACATCCAGTCGTTGATGTATCAAACTCAAGAATAAAAGTGCCTTCTGTGCTGCTACATAAAGAGGCTCATTTCTTTGCTGTTTCCTTCAGGAGTAATGAACCTCTCATTCTTGCAAGTCCAAATAAGCCAAACAACTCTGTATTCATCTGGAATGCAAGAAACCCTAGGTCACTTGAAATTCCATTCTATTTTCCTTTTGGTCTGACATCTCACAGGAAATCATACAAAACTGGAAGAACACTGTAATGGTGATAAAAAAATAGGCTAAATATATCACTTTATTCTGTGTGGATTTATTTAAGAGTGACAAAGAAGATAATTTTCCTTCAAATTAGAAAAAACAGTTACGTATGAACAATGCTTAATTGTTTCACCCCCATTGTTTCTTGAGAACTGGTATTTACTATTGCAACTTAAAATCTATATAAGTATTGCCTTTGGAGCTTCTGAGAGTCAGAGTCCTGCCAGAGAAGCTTACAAACCACATTTCTCTGAATAGATAGAACTTAACTCATAGGAAAGTATTATGGTTTAATCCCCTGAGACTGTGGAGACTAATCAAATACCCAATTTTCAAAATGAGTTTGGCCAGCAGCCAAATCCCACACAGCTGCTTGCTCACTCAGTTCTTCACCAGCAGGGTCAGAGAGAGAATCAGAAGGGTAAAAGCCAGAAAACTCATGGGGTAAAGTAAAGACAGTTTAATAAGTAAAAGTAGAAGTAAGTTTAAAAGTAAAAGCTAGGCACACAAGCAAAGTAAAACAAGGAATCAATTCCCACGGGTGGGCAGGTGTTCAGCCACCTCCAGGAGAGCAGAGCCCTATCACACGTAATGGTTATTTGGGAAGACAAACACCATCACTCCAAAAGTCCCACCTCTTCCTTCTTCATCCTCCCACTTTGTATGCTGAGCATGATGTCATATGGTCTGGAATATCCTCTTAGTCAGTTTGGATCACCTGTCCTGGTTTTGTCACCTCCCAGTCTCCCATGCTCCCTCAACTTTCTTCCCAGTGTAACAGTATGAAAAGCAGAAAAGGCCTTGGCTCTCTGTAAGAACTGCTTAGCAATAACAAAAAGATATCTTTATTATCAGCCCTGTGTTCGGCACAAATCCAAAACAGAGACATACTAACCAGTATGAAGAAAAGTAACCTTACTCCAGCCAAAATCAGCACAGAAACACAGGCAACATTTCATAAGATATTCTGCATGACTCAGAAAATACATCTTTTCACATGTTTTTTTCTTCTCTTTCTGGTGACTCTTTAGAAGACTCAAGTGTTAAACTTCTTAGCTCTCCTCCAGATTTTATGCTGTAACTCAACAACTTTTCCTCTAAGAATTCAAAGGTTATAAAAGAGGCAGGTGATAAATTCCCTAGAATGGAAAAGAAATTAGGGGCTTAATTAGGTGTGCCATTTTCTTTTCAACATTTTGTATCATTTCACAGCATCTGATTTCTCATTAACATTCAAATACAGGTTACAGAGGACTGTGTCTCACAAATGAGGAAAGTGTTTCAGCTCTCTGACTAGAAAAGAACTTCAGGCATTTAAAGATGGCACTGCAAATTAAATTGTGTAGCTCTCAAACACCATGAATGAGGAAAGAGAACTTTAGAGATGAGAAAATAAATCATAATGCAAACTCTGGGGACACTGTTTTTAATACCTGTGTTATGGAGGCAAACTGCTGTCACTAAAGAGCTAATAGAAAGCAATAGTCAGGAGGTGAAATCAAACAGTAGAAAAAAAAAAGAGAGAATTTTGCACAGAAACTTGTGACAGCAGAAGTCCAGGAATACTTTGAAAGAGGAGAGATATAAATAAGAAGGGCAGCTTAGGGAAAACGAGTACTTCTCATTCGTACACTTATCTACTTGAACATGTAGAAAATCAGAAGTATAGCATGAGTTTGCCAGGCTTTTGCTTTTAGCAAAATCTAGCAGGTTCTAAAGAGCTCTGTCACTGCCAGTGAGATTATAATAATCCATCTAATCTAGATGTCCTATTCAGATGGAACAGGACCAGAGTGAGGAAGGAGACCAAAGGACCCCCACACAAGTGAGGCAGGGGCACTGGGGCTCTGCCTGCCTGTCAGCAACGTCAGTCAGGCTGGAAGCAGCTGTAGGGAGAGGGCTGAGTAGGGTCAGGTAGGTGGGAGATAAGGCAAAGCTTTTTCCCCATGAGGAAACAGGGCCCAAGAGGTGTTGCTGACTCCTTCCCTGGAAGGTTTCCAGCCCTCTCAGGATAAAGCCCTGAGCTCTGGTCTAAGCCCATGGCTGAGCTTTCTCCAGGCAGTGGTCGGACTGAGACAACCCAAGGTCCTGAGTTATCCAATGGCACTGTTTATCAGGTCCTAGCACGGACTAAGACTGAGAAACAGGTACTTTGTTCTTCATAAGGAAACATCTAAAGGACTCTCACCTACTTATTTAGTAGGCATTTTCCTCAAGCCTGTTTCAAGGAGCAAAAGAAAATCATGTTTGCTATACTACCAATTGTACAGTATAATTAACAGACCTCTCTATCAAAAATTAGCTTTCATTACACATGCAGCAGGAGAACAGGATGTGGTTTTCCATATCCATCCCTTAGGATTCCTCAGTGAGTCTGTACTATGCATGTGAAAGGAGTGTCTTGAAACATTTCAAAGAAGGTAGTGCAGTGTAGGAGTCTGGAATTCTGAAACTCTACATGCTGTTTCAGCCTCTGTCTTTGATGAAGTTCACTTTATGCATCTGCAAAAGGAAGATGATGATGGGGTAGAAGAGCTATCTCTGTCAAGTAAAGTATGCTTCATACAAGCTCATCATTCATTCCCATCATTTGCTTCTTGTAAAATCCTTGCATGAAAAGGCTTGATTTTTTTGTATGGCACATGTACATAGAAGGTAGATGGCTTGTCCATGAAGTTGACAAGTCAGTGAGCGACCTAATCAAGATTTTAATGGCTGCATACATCTCCATAAAATTGGCAATAAACACTAGCAAACAACCACAGCATCCAGTCCTAAAAAACCTCTCCATTAATAGAAGTCACATATCATAAAATGGTAGTGAAAAATAAGGAAATATTTCCAGCAGTTCAAGCCAAAGTATAAGAGCTTTTGCTCCAGGTTATCATGATTATAAAAGGATGTTGTTATATGAGACATTATTTCATCTGTCATCACAGTGGGTGTACATCACCACATTTGATACAATCCAGTCAAAGTATTCAGAGGATTTATGTCCATTATTATTAAAGAATGCAAGTTCAGCAGCAGCAGGTGTGACACATACCTTTTATAAATCAAATATAAGACAAATTACTTACTATAATATAACACTTTAATTCCCTAGCTTATTACAAACAGCAATGAAAGACAAAGAAAGAGAAAAGTATTTATTTGGCATATTAAAATACTAGAGAGTCAGACAAACCTCTGTTCTGAAGGCTTAAAATATTTGAATCTAGAAATCCTGGAATCAATTTAAAAGACTGACTATAACACAGAGTTTCACTATTCCACTAATGCCCTGATTCCAATAATACATTTCATTCCTTACCCCTTTCTTAGTCATTCTCAGTTTTCCATTTCTTACATGTAAAATCTCAGGCAAAAGAAGCAATGACATTTATCACTCTCATTTCACGTGATTAATGTGTTATTGGTTCTTTCTGTGCTCATTATTCACCTTCAACCCTAACTCAGGAAGAACTTGCTGAAACACTTGGAGTTCAGAGGGAATCAGGGATGTACAAATAATTTACTGATTCTGGACCAAAATTTTTTTACTTGGATCTGGCCCAGAAAAGCAAGTTCAAAATATGAAATCAGTCTGACAATTATGGAGTAAAACAACTTATCTGGCTGTTTATAAAGTTTATATAGCCAGGACTCCACGTACCAATTTTTTTCCCACCCTGTTAATTTTACTATGCTCAGATCACCTGTGACAAGATGAGCCAGCAGAACTAGTGTCTTTCCTTTAAACTAGCCAGCAGAGTGCACTGGTCTTTCCTGTACTTAAAATTCAAACTGAGGTAAGGAGTGGATTTGGAACATCTCACTCACAACTTTTCTGGGTTTCACAACAGACTTCCTTTTATTTCTACTAAGTAGACAAGGTACATACAAATACATCGGGAAAATTGCCTTCTGTAGCAAACTAAGGCCTTGGTAGTGAGATGAGACTGTAATTCACAGAGATAATTGAATTGCATAGACTAAAAACTCTAACTTCCTTCCTTAATTTATAAGTGTGAACCAGAAAAAGTCATAAAGAGGCAGCTGGCAAAAAAAAGAAAACCCTCTCTTCTTCGGGTAATTCTTTATAAATATGACCGGGCAGAGTGACAGGGCAGCAAAACAAGAAGGAAGAGACAAACAGGATTTTCAGTTGTTGAGGGGGGAGTCAGTCAGCAGGGCACAAATCAGTCATTAAGATCAAAGCAGTGGCAGCAGCAGCAGCAAGTTGAGTAAGTCCAGGGATAAGAGCTAGGTCAAGCTGTACAGGGTTCTTCCTGAGTTCAGGGACACCTGAGCAGCAGCTCAGAGCCCCATCAGAACCTGGAAGTTCTTGTAAGGCAATCAGATGGGGGAGGGGGGGTGGGCTATACCAGGACCTTTGTGGGAGATTTGAATGGCTTCAGGGAGTGAGAGTGGCACAGACCGTGGCAAACAGGGTGGGCAAACAAAAACTTGGCATGTCAGGGGATGTTGTGTGGCTGTTTTCATGTCTCTTCGCTCAGGCAGGGCATGAAGAAGGGCTCACCACCCTTCCAGCTCCAGGCAGGTCACCTGGTGGTTTTTGCCTGCTGAACTGAAACAGACACAGCAATGGTGACCCAGATGAAATAATCTCAGAAGCTTGCAGCTGTCCAGATCTCGGGCTACAGGGAGTGTTTGAGCCTGGCATTAGTACCAGAGGGCAGCAGAGACGCTTGTGTGTGGTGTGAACAAGTGGATGATCTGCTCAGCCTGGTGACAGAACATTATGAGGAAGTGGAGGCTGAGGAATATCAGGCAGTGTGAGAGAGAAATAGACTGGTGGAGTCACATCCTTCCACCCCTGAGAGAAATGCAGAGGATGGAAGCTTGGCAACAGTCAGAAAAACCCAGTTCTCTCACCATCAGGAAGAAGGAGGGAACCTAAAAGCAGATCCCTGCTCAGGGGGGTAGAAGAACCCCTATCAGGCTCCCTTGCCTTCCCATGTACCCATACAGAATAGAAGGTATGAGACTCTTGAACTCAAGGGTCAGAAAAAATGATAGTGGACATATAGATCTATCTGGCAGGTTACCTACAATAAATCAGTCAACTGGACACATCACAACTAGAGATGTTAAAATATAAAAGGTAATTTTAGCAGGCAACTCCCTTCTGAGTGAAATTAAGGGCCAGACTCATCCCACAGGGAAGTGTGCTGCCTCCCTGGGCCTAGGTAGGAGATATTACTAGAAGACTCCCTAGGCTAATTTGGCCCTCTGGTTATTAGCCAATTCTGGTTGTCCAGCAGGACCAGGGAACTGATTTTCTGTCTGTGATTGGCCACTGGTGAAGTTGCTCCTTGAGTACTGTGTTGCTTTCTGGGCCACTCACTTCAAACAGGACACTGAGGTGCTGGAGCAAGTCCAGAGAAGGACAACAAAGCTGGTGAAGAGTCTAGAGAGTAAGTGCTGTGTGGAGCAGCTGCGGGAGCTGGGATTGTTTAGCCTGGAGAAAAGGAGGCTCAGGGGAGACCTTATCACTCTCTACAGCAACCTGAAAGAAGGTTTTAGCCAGATGGGGATTGATCTGTTCTCCCAAGCAACTAGTGGCAGGAGGAGAGGACATAGCCTCAAACTACATCAGAGGAGGTTCAGTTTGGACATCTAGAAGAATTTCATCACAGAAATGTTGTTAAGCATTGTAGCAGAGAGCCCAGGGAAGTGGTGGAGTCACCATCACTGGAGGTGTTCAAGGAATGGCTGGACATGGCATTTCTTGCCATGGTTTAATTGAGAAGGTAGTGGTCGGTCAAAGGTTGGACTCAATGATTTTAGGAGTCTTTTCCAGCCTAAATGATTCTGTGATTCTGTGAAATGGAAGGCGCAGTAGAAACCAGATGCAGGAAACAGCAATTTCAGGACTTTCTGTCTTTCACCTGCAATTGCATCAAAAATTAAGAGACCTCAGACAGAGAGTATTCAAGAGTTTAGGAAAAAAAAAGGCAGATTGAGCCCAGCAAGCTGCTTGTGATGTGCCAGAACAATTATTTCCAAAACAAAAGTTCACTGACAGAAGATGACAGGGAATGAGCCATTCAGTCAGTCAGCAATTCTTTATGGCCATGGTGTGAACTTGAAAAAGCAAGAATTAAAGTGAAAATTACCAGCTGAAGGTGGAGTTGGATGTACTTGGGGAGGGAGTACATCTGAAACAGGGAATAACTTTTCTCTTCATTCGAGAAAGTGAAAAATGCTTGAACATCATCATCAATCTGGACCAGCTAGGAATAGTTCAGCTTCTTAGAATTTGTCCTCTTTATAGCTGTACTAACAATTAGTACTCAGTAACATTGTGGGGTCCAAAGTTTTGGAGTTTTAGATTTAAAAAGTGTGTTAGAGAAGAGAATGAAATTCTCTCAAAGCTGGAAAAAAATTCTGCAAACAGTTTAAGCCAAAGAAAGGGAATGTGGGTAGTCCCAGGTTCCATAAATAATGAAGTATATACTGTCATACCTTTAAAAAAAAAAAAAAAAAAAAAGACAGGAACATTGGAAGGAATGGATTAAAAGAAGAAAACTGGCAGGAGGATTAAAAATATACTCAAGTGACCTTGCAGTTGGAAATTATCCTGGATAAACCTGTCTAAATAGCAGACTAGCAACTCTTTACAGGTACTGGCTTCAATGTTATCTGCTTGTGTGCCACTTCCCAAGTGCCATTTTAAGGACCCCCAATTAGCAAAATAACAGAAATAAATTCAGTCTCTGTGCCATGAGTTTGTGGTTCTTCCTGCCTGCCTGTGCCCACTGACAGTGTTAGCAGAGAAGAAAAATTCCCCTATTTGTACTCTACTCCAGACCCCACCTGAGATCTGTTTTGAGTTTGAGTTTGTTCTGGTTGCTCAAATGAGGGCTGATGCTCTAAAAGGCTTCAGGATTATGAGGGGGTAATTACTGTTGCATCTCCTGCGGCTTTGGGAAGAAGAAGAACCTCAAAGTGTCTTATGAGTAATCTAATGTGGGCTCAAGCTGATTATTAACACCTAATTGGACCTTAACTCCCTCGGAACAGGGAAAACCACCACATCTGATACTGGAAAATGCAGGCATTAGATCTGTACCCACAGTGCAGAATGTTGGGATGCATTTTACTGGCACATCTTGGTTTTAGCACTGCGAACAAAACCTTTTTTAAATGTGTTTTATGTTTGCTAGTTTAATACCTGCCTTTCCAAAGCTGGGTTAGCCTCTGGGGTATTTAATGGGCTATGTCCTTGCAAGATAGACTTAAGCTTCCTAGAAACAATTTCTATGGCTACTGCACCTATTTAGACACCTTTTTCTTTCATGGTTCAGAATGGACATGTGGGGTTTTGGCCAAACCAAATTTTTTTAATTTTTGTTCTTCAAGAAAATAAATGTTTCCCATTACAGATGGCCTGGTTTTGGAGTTGGGTTCTGGGTTGTTTTTTTGGTTGTGGCTTTATTAGTTTCCTGTTGTTTTTTACAGATAGCTACCATGGGGAGTTTTCAGTGGTGCAATATCTGGAAAGCTTTTGATTGATAACATCTAATAGATTTTTATTGGCAATTTCATTGAGGCATTGATAATATAGTTTATTGGTGGTATTATGTTGGTGGAAATGCTGGAAGCTTGGACAAAGTTTCATTTGTTTCTTGTATGGTTTATAGCATTGATGTTTAGATGCAGTAAAAGGCCATCACCATCAAGAACTTGTTCTGTTGGAGCAGTTTCTTATACTGAACTCATTTTTATAACTTGTATCTTTCATATTTTTGTTTTTTTCTATTTGTTCAAACACTATTTTTGCTTCATGTAATGGCCGCAGGTGCCTTTAGGCTGTGGTCTGGGTATATTAACTTCAGCTTCTGTGTTGATATTTGACTAAGATAGTTTCCTCTTTAGTCTTCTCAATTTCAGTGTAGTTTTTGATGTTTTCTGCCAGTGGAACTTCTGAATTTACAAATCATGAATCACAGTTAAATACTAAATACAGTATTTTTAGGGATTATTTAGTTTAAAAGCTTTGTATCAAATGAGTCATCTAAATCAAGGTGCTTTTTCAACTTCTGACAATTAAGAAGGCCATCTATTTTGTTTTTATTATCTCAAGACATAAGAAAAAGTCCCAGAATATCAATTATAACTAGTCTGAGCTATCAAGTAACTCCACTGACACTTGGTTGTGTCACTCAGGCTGGCAAGTTTAGATGCGTCACTGAAAACAACAGCATTTGGGGGGCACATTCTCTAATATTTAATTTTAAAACAACTTTGGGAAAAAAAACAGGAGATAGGAAAGATGAGGAAGAGCTTTTTGCTTCATGTGGCTTTTTCTGCTGAGACTGGAACAACTGTGACTAAAAACACAACATGAAGTCTGAGACTTCAAAGCCCCATGAAGGTGGCTTGCACTCTTTGAATGATACAAAGAATATTCATGACTTTTTCACCTCAAGAGTATGTTTTAAGAAAGGAAAGCAAGTAGGCGAAGACCTAGCTGGATGACTAACTCTCTGCCACAGGGAACACCTTCACTTTCAGGAGGTGTTTCTCATGGTAAGTTTAAAACTTGCTCAGCAGCAGCATCATTACATTTTAACACTAAACCAAAATAATTTACAGAATAACCTCTCTGCAAATATCAGAGCTTCCTTTTTGTAAGAATAAACAAACTCAAATAGCTGTTGTTTTTTTTTCCCTCTGGAGAACCCAATAGACTAAATAGCAATTAGTATAAAAGCTCACTAGAGTGTTCCATGGAAATGGAGCTCTCCAAATACTAGACCAGCATAGCAATTGTCTTTGAGGACACTTTCTGTTGGGTAACAAAGACACTTAGAGTACTCTGTGTCTGGTAAAACCTTGGCTTCTTGGACAAGGGTGACTAAGAATAGTTTCTTCCTTCTGGCTGTGCATTTGCACTGCTGCACAAGTCCACACTTCTGACAGAAAAAGGGTATCTTGTACTGAGTTGTAAATCAGAACGCAGGAGCAATCTGTGCTGAAAATAAGCCTCCAGAAAGGGCATATTATCAATGGAGACATTTCACCTCACTATTCACAGAATCACGGAAACACAGAATGGGTAAGGTTGGAAAGGACCACCGTGTGTCATCTGGTCCAACCACCCTGCTCAAGTACATGGCGCAGAATTGCATTCAGATGATTCTTTAAAATCTCCAGTGAGGGACACTCCACAACCTCTCTGGACATTCTGTTTCACAGCACAGTCACTCACACAATAAAAAAATTCTTCCTTATCTTCAGGTGGGACTTTCTATGCATTAGTTTCTGCCCATTGTCCTTTTTCCCATTGCTAGGCACCACAGGGAAGAGCCTGGTTCTATTGTCTTGAGCTCAGTCCCCAGCAAGATTATGGAACAGATCATCTTGAGTGAGATCACATGGCACATACAAGACAGATAAGTGATCAGTATGGGTTTAGGAAAGGCATGTCATGCCTGACCAACCAGATGTTCTTTTATGACCAGGTGACCCACCTAGAGGATAAGAGAAAGGCTGTGGATGTGGACTTCAGCAAAGCCTTTGGCACTGTCCCATGGCATTCTCCTGGAAAAGCTGGCAGCCCACAACTTGGACAGGCACACTCTTTAGTTGACAAGATGGTGATCAGTCAAAAGTTGAATTCAATGATCTCAGAGGTGTTTTCCAACCTAATGATTCTGTGATTCTGTGGCACCCTCCTGTCAGATACTTGTAGGCATTGATGAGGCCCCCTCTCAGTCATCTCTTCTTGAGGCTGAACAGGCCCAGCACTCTCAGCCTTTCCCCATTAAGACAGATGCTCCAGTCCCTTAATCAACTTTGTTGCCCTCCTCTGGACCCACTCCAGGAGCTCCATGTTGCTCCTGTACTGGGGAGCCCAGAACTGGACTCGGTATTTCAACTGTGGCCTCACCAGGGTTGAGTCTCTCCTCAAGCTGCATCACCTCCCTCATCCTGCAGACAGTGCTCTTCCTAATGCACCCAAGAGGTCACTGACCTTCTCAAACACAAGGACACACTGCTGCTTCATGGACAGCTTGTTGTCCACCAGGATTCCCTGGTCATTCTGCACAGAGCTGCTTTCCAGCAGCCCCCAGCCTGTGCTTGTGCCTGGGGTTATTCTTTCCCAGGTGCAGGAACTTGAATTTGCCAATGTTGGGCTCTCATTTTTATCTGAATAATGACAC
>JAWWES010024338.1:0-15029 GCA_035583135.1 Lophotriccus pileatus | reverse complement strand
AATGCACACACTAAACGATAAACTGTTTGGCAAATAAACACTGCCCTCTGTGGGAAAAAGAGTCCCTCATCTGCTACAACTTTCTGCAAGATTTTTGAAGTGCTGCTGTACCTAGTGTATCAGCAAAATATTAGCCACGGTATGCTTATAAGAGGAAATGCATGGCCTTTTAGTGTAAAACTTGTGGCCTCATCTAGTACAATGTTCTAACTTGTCTCTAAGACATTATGGCTGTGTCAATTACAGATAATACTAGGAGGAAAAAATAATCAGGAGAAAGCACTTTCTCTGATTAAAAAGGCATGATCTAAAAGAAGTTTATGTTGCAGCTCCAGCAGCATAACTCTCCTATTTCCAGCCACAGCAAGTGCTTCAGGAAACTTTCTGGATGTGAACTTCTCACTGCAAAATCCCAGCAAGACAGGGATTTTATCCTGTCACAGAGTATATTTAACATGAATCTTACATTCCTATATGCTGGTTATGAAGCAGTATAGGTTTAACTAAGAAAGCTGACAGAGAGGACAGACGAGCAGAATACTGTGAAAGAAACCATGCTTCAGGCCTCATGTTACAGCACTTGTGAGCCCCATATCAGGAGCCATTCATCCAGTTTTATGTCCCCAGGAAACAGAAAGACATTGCTGTCCTGGGATGAGTGTGGCAGAGGGTCCCCAAGTCAACCAGAGCTGGGAGTACACAACAAACAAGGTGGAACTGAAAAGTCTGATTGGCTGTGTAAGGTAGCTGCTGAGAGAAGTAAATACTATCTTCAACTACCTAATGTGTGGTGGGTTACAGAGAAAATGGGCCCCATGCTTTCTGGAGGTGCAGAGCAGATGGATAAGGAGCAATAGCCACAAGTTATAGTACAAGAAATTAAGTCCAAATAGATACAGGGAACTAACTGTTCACTAAGAAGATGAATAAAGACAGGATTTGATCACAAAGACTGTGAAACCTCTACCCCTGGAGACATTAAAAAACTAAATTGAGGTTCCCTTTAGACTAAACCAGTCCATGACTGTGAATCACCATTGATATTTCTGAAAAAACTGCCCCAAGTAAGAAAAGGTCTCCTTTGAATTGCACAGTAAAAAAAACATTGTCACAGTTTCCACAAGAAGATGGTATTCCTAAAAAACTGCAGCTTCTCAGGTTAAATGAAGTGATCTTCTGGTCACCTTCTTTTAATTATCTACTTTTGCCATTCTTGAGCAAGATATGAACCCAGAGTTTCAGATAGTTTCCAAATAACATCAATTTGGTGTGTTTGCTGCTAATATTACAAATATATTTCCATAAGAAGAAGACTTAAAGTAAGGACTTGTAAATTGTCTACATTAATAAGAGATCTCCTATTATCTTGCTTGTTTCTAAGCATGCAAATAAGTATTAGTAGTATACATTTTAGCATTCTGCAGGACTACTGTTCCCATACATCAGGTTGGACTTTCCAGGACATAAGCCTGGGAATGTCTTAGTGCACATAAACACTAAATCTGTGCTGCTAACCAAAAGTTTAACATTATGTTCTGTCCATTTTTTTTTCTGAATCTTTGAGACCTAGACCTGGTTGTCATGACAGCTGATTATGGAAAGTTCTCTGTCCAACCACCCAGTCTGACAGTCACACTTGCACCACCAGCTACACACCTCACACTCACACAGTCAGATCAGGTTTTCTTACCACCTTGACCCCAGGTTTCCCATAGCAGAGTCTCAGATGTCTGGATCCTTAATTTTATCACAGTGAAATAACAAAATAACAGCTTAAGCTGATGCCTCTTAGGAGTAGGACTCTGAAAAAAGGAAACCCTGAGCTTTTATACCCTCCCAGCCTAAGGGTCAGGAAGCCTGGGCTGGTTGTCCACTGCTGTGTCTCTGTGTGTCTGGTCCCCTGGCTGGGCCACAGGTCCTCAGGTCCTTTGTTGTGCAAAAGGTCAGCAGTTCATGGCCTCTTGCCTGAGGATCTCATCATCCAGAGTTCAACCTGCGGCTCCACAGCATCCTGAGCTACCTGCACTGAATGTATTTCTCAACAGTAGCTTTTTATTTTTTCCTCCCTAAAGGGTGAATTTTCCATTGTTCATCACCAGAGGGTTCCCACAGAGAAATTAGTAAGGAACTAAATTAGCAAGGAACTTCCCAACTAAATTGCAGACAATACAAAAGTGAGAGAAGCTGTTGACTCCCAGGGTGGCCCTGCAGAAAGACCTTGACAAATTAGAGTAATGGGCAATCACCAACCATATGAAGTTCAATATGTAAAGGTAGCAGATTCTGTACTTAGGACTGGGCAACCCTGGATGTTTGTATAGACTGGAGAAGGAGGTGCTGAAAAGCAATGCCAGGAAAGGGACCTGGAGGTCCTGTTCGATGGCAGATTGAATGTGAGTCAGCAGTGCCCTGGCAGCCCAGAGGGCACCACCACAATTCCCTGGTGGTGACCAGTGACAGGACCCGAGGGAATGGCCTGAAGTTGTATTGGAGGGGTTAAGCTGGATATTAGAAAAACGTTCTTCACACAGAGGGTGGTTGGGCACTGGAACAGGCTCCTCAGGGGAGTGGTCAGAGCACCAAGCTTGACAGAGCTCAAGAAGGTTTTGGACAATACTCTCACATATAGGGTGTGACTCTTGGGGATAGTCCTGTGTAGGGCCAGGAGTGGACTCAATCCTTGTGGCTCTCTTCCAGCTTGGCATATTCTATGATTCTGTAGATCTGTACATTAATAAATTACATTATTAGACTACAGGAGGAAAATTGCTAGATCACCTCTCTTGCTGCAGTAGAGCTAGAATCCATCAGACCTTATCATTTCCTGCTCAATTTAAATCAATTTTTGTTTTCTAATTTATATCTGGAAGGGCTAGAACGCTGCAAACCTAATGAGAAATTATAGGTCCTCTTCAATCAATAATACCCCTTCTTTCTGTCCGATTTTGTATCTCAGATAATTTGAGAAATAGTTTCTTTCTTCATGGATCACCTAGGTTGGTTCTGTTAGCAAAAGACCTCTCTGTCTTAAAAGTCAGGAGCTAACCAGAGAAGGATTTCTCTGTTTATCTCTTTTGGAACTATTTCTCCAATCCTAGTTGAAGTTGTGTAGAAGGACTGTGATACAGTATTTGTAGCTGTTGGTATGTTCTCTTAAGTTCCCCTGTGAGCAACATTGTTGATAAGTAGAGCTGCAGAAGATGTGAAACACCTGCTAGAGTAAGCTCTTGTGTGTGTGTGGTGGTGAGTAAGCTCTTGTGTGTGTGTGGTGGTGTTACATGTTTCTCTGTTGGGTGCATAAACTGAGGGCATGTTTCCTTATTTTAAGGGCAAATATAGCACAAAAATCTAGTCTAGGAGGAGCACAGAACAGTCAACAACAAAAAGATACCTCTGTATTTACAGAATATTGAAAGGAAAATTGGAACTATTCCACTCACTTCTGCTGAGAGCTACATGATTAATAAATCCGTATCATGCATCTTTAACTGGGGGGGAAATAATTACTTTAGAAATTGTATGGCATCTTCAAGATGATCTCAAGTTGTCAAAGATTCAATAAAATAGTAAAAAGGTTGATTTATCTTTTTCAGCACAGATCTAAAACTGTTCATCATAAAGGTTTATAAAGCATTTCAGGAGATTCTGTAAGTTGGCTATCAATACAATTAGCCCTCCACAACTGACTCCTGTGTTCGCTACTTTCCAAAGCAAGTGAGGCAAAAAGGGGGCAACTTCACATGGAGAGATTTTAAATTTCTGTTGCCATGGTTACACTGCTTCATGTTAGGAAGCTTTTCTGAATATTTCAGGTTTTTTTCTACCCCTGCCTTTGCTCAACAAATCTCATGTTCACATGTTTAATTCACCTGGCAAAACCTTTTTTTCCTTTTTAATAAAACTCTGCTATTAATAGTAGTAGTAGTAGTAGTGGTAATAGTAGTAGTAGTAGTAGTAGTAGTAGTAGTAGTAGTAGTAGCAGTAACAACAACTTCAAAATGTTTCCTTGCACAGAAGGAGGCATCCTCTCTGTAAGGAAATGTTTCATAGTAATCTTCTTCACCATTTCAGACAGGAGCAACAGAGTCCCAACAGACTTACACTTTTCTTGCAGCTATCCGCCATTTTCACTGTTTTAGCTCTTCTGCCCATGATGGCAAATACATAAGAAAGATCTGGACAAAGAGCAGGATAGGAATATCTACACAGTCACAGGTAGTGCTCGGGAATTGCTCAGGGCTGAGGGTCAGATGCTGTAGATGCTCAGGGCACTATTTCCACAGGTAGTCCTCACAAAGACTCACTTTCTATCTCAATTTCCTTCTAGGTCAGCCAGAGGTAAGAGCTGCTCTAAGTAGGCACAGTAACCAGTACCTCTCCACTTTTAGCTATTGCAACCATCCCTTGGGATTATATGCACATCTTTAACCCAAACCTCACTAAAACTAAGGACCTTGAACTGTGAAAATTCTTAATCCATTCAGAGATTTTTAGCACTTGGAATCAAAATGTAAGAAGAACTCCAAATTTAAATTTAAACTTGTTTAAGTGTCCACATTTGAAGCACCTCAGGTTTCAGGAATTATTTTTTCCATGGAGGCAGTAGAGTTGTACCAACTGTCCCTGTAACTGCTCTGTGCTTCATTTTTCCCATCTCTAAAACAGAGATCATGCTGCCACACGTGTTGAGATATCTGGGCAGACAGTGTGAAAGGAGAGCCACCAAGACAAAGCTACTGTGAAAAGGACTTAACAAACTGAAGAGGTTTGGGGGGGAAAAAAAAAAAAAAAGCAAGCAGGTATGCTACTAGGCAGTTAAGGCTTTATTCAAGTCCTCTTACAGAGTTATTACAATTTGTTATAAATGCATGTAACTTTAGTTCTTTGTGTTTTCAACACAATTCCCTTTACTGAACTGTTACTGAAACATTAAATAGCACACATACACTACCACTGTTGTGGTATTTTGAATGTATTTTCATTTTTCTATCCATTGTCATTTTACAAACAACCATGGAAATATTGCAAAAGAAAGAAAAGTCTCCAAAGCCTAATAAAAATCCTAACTGTAAACATCCCAAAACAATATTTTCATAGAGGAGTAAACACCAGAATTTCAAAACCATTGGAGAGAAAATTAAGCTTCTGCTTAGAGTTCCAGTATTGCAGTGCAGGTAGTTGCCACATAGTGGCAGGTAGTGTGGTGCAGGTAGTGCAGTACAGGTAGTTTAAAAACAAACAAACAACCAAACAAACAACAAAAAAAACCCACTGAGTATAAATTCTTATCTGATTTGCTCTACCTGTAAATTTAACAGAGTGTAATGGTTCCTGTCAAGAAAAAGGAGAAGAAAGTAGCTGTGTTTCTGCTGAAAAAGTGATTTCAACCCTGAAAAGATCGATAATATTGCTTGTCATTGCTCCAAGAGCCCTATGCAGACATCACCTTGTATTTTAAACATAAATGAATAAATAAAAAACACTGATTGATATAAACACCTTTATACTGTTTTTCAGTGTTCTTTGCTAATATAGCAGGTGCTTTAGGTTCTGATTAAACTGCAGCAGAGATCTTAGAAAACTCTCAAAAAGGACTTGACAATCTCCTTGGGATTATCTAAGTTATTCATAATCATCAGGAAATACAGTAGTGCTCAGCCTGCATTGCACATTATTGTCTTTCCTGCTACTACAAGTGCAATCACTATATTTGAAATTCAACATTAGTACAATTCAGGTCTCTTCTATGCATTCCACAAGAGACACAGCCCCAGCAATCTCAAAAAGGTCAATGCTGCCATCCTCTCCATCATCTGTTTCTTCAAAGAAAGAGAAGCTGGAAAGTTTCTTTACAGCAACAGGGCAACCTGGTCCTGACCATAGTGAAGAAAAGAGAGAGTTCACATTCTCTTTGATTAATGAACTCCCAAATGATACACATACAGAACAAAAAGTTACAAGAAAGAAAAACTGGGGACACTGGAAATGATGCTTAGAGCCCAAGAGCTCTGCTTACCTTACATTTAATTTATACTCTTCATCACTGCAGCCTCTGACCAGAACAAACCACTAGTCTAATCACTTTCTCCAGCCAAATATATTCCTAAAACTCTCGATGATTTCTAGTAGCAGTATTGATGCTTTTGATTTTCAGGTTTCTTTTTTTTTTTTTTTTTGAGGGGAAGGCAGTGGTTTTTGGGTTCTGTTTTAGCAGATGGAAGCAACATTTCTCAGTGTACTGATGTTGAAAAGGTTTCTACAACAGAGCAAATTTGGATTTGAAGGTACTACTGCAATTAAATGACAAAACAGACTGATCAGCCATAAACCCACCTCACCTTTAAATTAATTCAAATGCAGATTATTTGTCTATGCAAGAGTTAGCTTTATAAATGAAATCTTCCTATTACTGAAAGGGTGATCAAACACTGGAACAGACTGCCAAGAGAGATGCTCAATGCTCCAAGTCTGTCAGTGTTCAAGACACGTTTGGATGATGCCGTTAATAACAGACTTTAATTTTTGATTGGCCCTGAAGTGTCTGGACAGTTGGACTGGATGATGCTTGTAACTTGAATATTCTATTTGTGGTGGGTTGACCCTAGCTGAACGTCCACTGCCCACCAAAGCTGTTCTATCACTCTTCTCCCCAGCTGGACATAGGAGAGAAAATATAGCAAAAGGTTAATGGGTTGAGATAAGGACAGGGAGAGATCACTCAGCAATTACTGTCACAGGTAAAACAGTCCCAACTTAGGGAAATTAGCTGAATTTATTACCAATCAAAATAAGAACAGGATAATGAGACGTAAAAAAAATCTTAAAAACACCTTCCCTCCACTCCCCTCTACTTCCCAGGCTTAACTTTATTCCTGATTCCTTACCTCCTCCCCTCCAGCAACACACGGAGATAGGAAAGGGTGGTGACAGTCAGTTCAACACATTTCGGTTTTGCTGCTGCTTCATCCTCAGGAAGAGTCTCTGCCATGGGATACAGTCCTCCACAAACTTCTCTAAAACGAGTCCTTCCCACTGGTTACTTCTTCAAGAACTGCTCCAGTGTGGATGCCTTTCTACAGGGTGTGGTGCAGTTCTTTAGGAACAGGGTGCTCCAGCATGGGTCCCCAATAGAGTGACAAGTAAACCTGCTCCAGCATAGGCTTCGCAGGTGTTACAGCCTTCTTTTGGGCATCCACTTACCCTAGTGGGTCCTTCATGACTGCTGGTGGATCTCCACACCCCTGTGGACCTCCACAGGCTGCAGGGGGACAGCCTGCTCCACCATGGGCTTTACCCTGGGCTGCAGGGGAATCTCTGACACCTGGAGCACCTCCTGCCCCTTCTTCTTCACTGTCCTTGATGTCTGTGGAGCTGTACCTCCCACATATTCTCACTTCTCTCTTCTCTGTCTGCCATTACTTCTGCATTACTACTTTTTTTTCTCCTTCTATAATATGTTATCCCAGAGTAGCTACCACTGTTGCTGATGGGCTTGGCCTTGGCCAGTGGTGGGTCCATTCTGAAACCAGCTGTCACATGGGGGAGGCCCCTAGCAGCTTCTCACAGAAGCCACCTCTGTAGCCCCCCTCACTGCCAGAAGCTTGTAATGCAAAGCCAATACACCTATTCTATTCTAGTCCAGTCCAGTCTAGTCTAGTCTATTCACTACACCCACTAGAACCTCTCTTAACTGTGCAATGCAAGTGCAGAATGTATTTCCCTTACATTGCATTAATAGAAAATCTGTTCTAGTACACAGTTTGGTGAGTTTGAATGCAGGTCTGATTTTTTACTACTCAATGTTCTCCCCAAACCCATTTTTTGTCTTCCCATATCTAGAAATCTTGAAATATTTAGTTGACAAACTTTCACTAACATCCATTTATGTCCTGTATAGCACAAAAATGACACTAAGAAAGTTATGTTAAACACTTGCATCTATGATCCTAAGATATTCTCAACCACTAGGGAAATTATAGGATCTGTATCTGAAGGTTCAGTCCTCCCATTCTATTAACTTCTTTTTCTTTTTGTTCCTAAGAAAGGATATGCAGATACTTTGATGGCTTTTCAAAACCAAAACAGCAGAAAGTTAGACAAAAGCAACTATGAAATTTTATTAAAAATAAAACATCCTTATTTCTTTTATGCTGTCAATATCACACTAGAGAAAATTCTGCAAAGCTGCAGTTCTGCTACATCACAGTTCTGCTACATCACAGAATCAACTCCTAGTGCACAAATGTGCACCTTTTTAAAATAATGTGCTCACTGGCCTCTTTCTACATTTTCACCTGTTGTGTTAAAATTAGGGAGAAAAGCTGTTCATCTTAAAGATTTTGTGTAGTACTTAGTCCCTATGCAAAGATGTAGTGCATAGCATAGGGGGACTATAATCTATCGGAGTATTAACTGATAAAAAGCTAAGTCAGAATGACCAGAATCCTGCTTTTTGCACTCCAGAGCTTGAATTGTTTAGAGTGATCAGCAAAGAATCATCTCCTTCATATACAGAATTTTTCTATGTTGCTTTGAGAGCCAAGCATTGCAGCAATGAACATTCATTAGAAAAATGCAGACTCAACTATTTTAAGAAACTTTGCACAAGTAAAATACACCTTCTAGCTTTATAGATTATCAACTCAGCCTGCATTTAAGTGCCTTTTATTACAGCATGGCATTCCTGCTACTGGATGACTTTTCTTTCGGAGTATAATATAATCCATTAACAAGACGCTTCCCATCTGCCTGTGTTATATCCATTCTGTATCCCTACAGTAAACCAAATATTTAGCAACTATCCATTCATTGATAGCTGTTTTAGGAACAGGGCTTAACTGAAGAAGTTACAGCTTCAGTGCTTCCTGCTTCCTTTGTTTAAAACCATTGCCCTTCCTGTCCTTCTGTAGCTGGACTTCCTGTTGCATCAGTTTTTGTTTTGATATTTTTCTGTTGGCTACAGGCTGGAAAATAGCTTTCTTAATTATTCTGTGTGACCTTACTGAAGAATTTCATTAACAAATTACTAGATTTACTAAATTAATAATTATTCAATTTACTAGCTTGATTGTTAAATACTCTTGCTCCAAAAAAATGTGGAGGAAAGACCTTGAATGGACTTATTATTTATAGTAATTAATTTTCTAATAACAGTTTTGGGAGTGGGGAAAAGCTGGTGCTCTGTCAGTAACATACCCTGACATCTCACTGATATTTGAAGAACATTTTTGTGCCACACTTTCCAAAGTGCTTGAAGATATGTCGATAGGCATGGTGTGGGATTTTCAGTAGCTGAAAACCCATATGTCTTTGCAATCAAGCAGCATGATACACCCACACTCGGCTGTGCTGGAAACCTCACTAGGTAGCTCCTTGCCTTTTAAACTGCTACAACACATTTAAATTCTGACTCTGAAAATTGAAGATGAGCCATTATTATCAATTGTTGATTTTCCAGTTATGATTAAATTGTAAGAAACTGATCACATTTATATCTTCCTTGCTTTATCTGAATATCTGTGTTTTCAGGCAAAAATCAAATGTTACGTTTCAGTATATGGTATGTGTCATTTTTCTTGATATAGGGCCTGGGGCTCAGCTGTATGAGAGTGCCTTTATGCTTTTACCATCAGGCAGAGGAGGAGACAGTTCATTCCTTGAAGATAATCAAATCAGGCAAACCAGATGATAGTGCTTTAATACTAAGTCTGAAGTAGGATTATGCTTTCTGAGGGAAGGAAAAGAGAGATCACAGTATTTTTGTAAGGTGACAGAGGAGATCTGAAACAAATATATCAGTTTGTCCAGAATCCTGGGCCAATGCTTTGGCAAGCTGCCAAGTCAAAAGGCTTGTGGAAAAACATCCAGCTAGATGGACTGAATACTCCCTTGCACACTATTCAGTATTAAATTCAGTTATTCTTATCACCTGTAGTTCCCAAAGAAGCTATCTGAAGAATGTTGTAATAAGATTGGTAGGTGTACATAATGAGACTCGAGCCAGATAGGGTTTTTTCTTTTTGTAGAATCTTCAGCACCAAGGAAAAACTGCTGAGAAGCAGTTCCTGTCTGCTTCTTTAGAATCGTTAACACTAGTGCAAAACATCAGAATGGTGAAAAAGAACATTTGCGAAGAGCCAGAATGAAAAATAAGCCATCTATCTATATTTTTTTGTAGTAAAATACAGACAGCTTCATAATCACTGAAGCATGCTCACAGATACCCAAGATCCATCATCGGCTCACTGTTTCCAACTTGAGGGCAGATGGAGTCTAAACTGTAAAATTCAGCCTGTTGCTAAGACCATAGGAAAACAGAGCTGTGGTTTCAGCCTTATAACAGTCATCTCTAATATTACACAGCTGAAGACATAAAAATATACTCAGCTATGAGCAGACAAGAGGTATGTGTGCTGAAAATCAAATAATGTTCCCTCCAGCTTTAGTTTAAAACAGAGATTATTTTAAAGTGAAACTGTCAGGTAATGCCCAGACTCGGCTTAATAAAGAGTTTGCAAAACATAACATTGAGCAATCTGTTCTTAACTGCTCTTTAATATTATAGAAATGTTCTGTACATTTCTGGAAAACAACAGCAATATACTAGTCTGTGATAATCAGTAAGTAAAAATGGCTATAGATGTGAATCTAATTTCACATTTAGGGGTGGGGGAGGGAGGGTGTAGATAAATGCGTATGTTCCTGAGTCTAAACCTCACATATGTGAGAATAACATACATCATACCTGAGGCAGAAGAGCCATGGAGCTACAGTTTTATTCCCTCTCACCTACCTCAAAAGCCAGCCAGAAGACAGCTGTTAACGTTTCCAGATGCGACACCTAAGGATTTTTCAGCTCTTTTTTCCCAGTTTTGGAAAACTCCATGTTACCTTTATAACACTCATATTAACAGATCCTAAAATGAATCTGGATCTAGAGTTACTAAAAAGAAATGTTTTAAATGTGTCACTTTTTTTAAGAAAATGTCGCATTTGTTTCTTTGCAAAGCAGTAAGGATTACTGAAAGTATTCAGTCCTCACTAAGGATAGTCATAATTTATCTTCCAGAGTTCTAAGAATGGTTTAAATTTGACTAAATCAAAACACTTTTTTTTTTTAATTACAAATATACCTTCTGCTTGGCTGCATTCCCATTCAAAACTGAATAAAAGCTGAGCAATAACAGTGGGAGGAGAAAATGCACCCCTCAACCACAGTAGTAATAAAGCACTGAGATTAGCAGTGCACTTAGCACTTCCAAAAAAGAACAAAAATTGCCTTAAAATCAACTGCTGATGGCGGAAGCATCTTTTACAGACAGAAGCTCTGGTCCCATCATGAGAGGCGTGCAGGTAGATCAGATTGGCGTAGGTGATCGACTGACTTCAAGGGAGCCTCGTGCGACAGTAACTGCTACAGCATCTGCAATTCTTTGCAGTTCAGTGCCAAACTTTTATTTGAAAAGACACGTCTACCGGTTTCATCTTTGATAAGACCTATAGAGAAAAATCAGTTTCTTTCTTTTGCTGACTAGGAAGCTAAAAATATTAATTTCAACTACAACTGGGAGAGGAAATAAAGAAACTTATGTCTGGAAAATTAAAATAACTAAGTTTTTAGGTTAAGAGTTCTTATTTCCGATCTTCTAAGGAAAAATTATCAACAAAGCAAAGCAAATAACAAACTTCGTTATTTTTAAAGTACTTGCAACTGTTCCTTCAAAGGGAGTTAAACCTTAAGGTCTCTTCTTTATGGAAGTACAAGATCTGTAGTTCTCTTAGCTGGAATTTTGCCAACTCTCAATGTGATTACACATTTAAATATATGGGAAAAATTAACTTCAGAGAAAAGCAATGCATCAAAGTGAATTTGTAGGAAATACTAAACGAATAAAGTACAAAAAATTTATTTTTGAACACATGTATCTGAAATGAATAGCTATCAACAAAAGTCTTCACTTGGAACTAAATAAACATGCATATTTGCCTTTTTGGAGATGCCTTCATGTAGCAAACCTGCATAAACTGATAAAAGAAGTCTAGGAATTTTGTGAACTCTTAAAAAACACAGAAAACAAGTGTTTCTTCCAATTAACTGTTGAAGCCTGGTTTAGTGCTGATTATTTCTATCACACAGTGGGAAATCAAAAAATGAAGAAGCACTGGTTACAAAAGTGCTAGAAAAAGAAAATTAAAATAGGCATAAAATTTAAAGAATTATTGTTTACTTGCGAAACAAACTTCATAAATGCCTTAAAGAAACTCAGTTTTCTTTTTGAGCTTTCACTTCAGTTTTTTACATTAAAAAAATATAAGAAACTTCAAACAAAATACATCTTTATAAATTAAGAGTGAGTTAAGTTCTTGCATATGACATTCACATTCATGTTAGTATATTTTATACATATACATATACAAGCACATATAAATAAGCAACAAGTATCAACTCACATTCTTATAGTACACATTAATCGCTGAATCACAGAAACCATAGCAAAATGGCTCAAGTGGCAAGGAGTACAGCAATCATCTCTTTCCTGTAAATATACAGAAGTGCCTGTGGCTTAAAAAAAAAACAACTGTCTGGGGAAGAGGGGGAAAGTTAGATTTCAGAACTAGGATATGTGAAAAACCTATAAAAGGTCTAAAGATCATGGAAAGTTCAGGAGAGCTAAGAAAATCAAGGCTGCAGGATGGAAAAAGTGCAGTAAATATTTTCATGTCCCTTTACAGTAGAAAGGACAGAATTAATGAAGATGGATGTGTGATGGTTCAATATAAATAGAATACAGTTGTGAAAAAATGATTCACAAAACCACTGTAATATAATAAAAAAATATTATACAATGTAGCTGCCATTTTAAAAAGTATATCCAATATCAGAGACAGACTTACTTACACAATTCATAACACCTATATAAGCTGACATTTTTCTGTCCATTTTTTTCATGTAGAGCATTATCTCCATACTAAAGGTGAGATGTCAAGTTACAAAGATATTAAATGCAAAAATTATCATGGGTAACACTAAAGAACCCCCTGAAATTATTAAAGCATAGCAACTTTATAAGCAAGTATGTAATACAGGAAAGATAGGTTGTATCATTTGGTCTGAAGGACATACATGAATAAATAACTGAAAATTTCTGTTTATTGGGGGGCTAGGGGAGGAAGAAGTATCTAGGAGAAGAAGCAGTTGACTAAAAGACCCATGTTGGAATCCCATATATATCATGTTTTGCCCCTTGACTTTGTAGTAAATTTCTACGGTGGATTTATTTTGGGGGGAAAAAGATTAAATGATCAATGCTGGGAAGATTTTCCCCTGGCAAATGTTAATCCTGTGGAGACAAGTCAAATGAAAAGCTTGACCATATTGGGCTCTAGCCTTCGAATTCTGTCTAGAAGAAAGCAAGAAATAGAGTCATTCAGATTGCAGGAATGTCGATGAGATATTTCTCAGAAGGCTAACTCATTTAAGAAATGGTATGTTCCTAGTTCAATCAATAAAAACAGCACAGAAAAGCTGCTAAGCATATATAAGTCCCATGTTTGTACTTACAGGAAAATGGTTCACATCTGGATTTTCAGATAAGTGCCTTACTTACATTAACAGAGGCATTAGTATCTGAAGAGTGGTTGTTGAATTGCCAGGGAAAAAAACATAAAACGGGGTATGCATCTTGAAAATTCCCAGTTAAATTCCTGTTTTGCCAAGAAAGTTAATGCACAAACTCAGGCTTTTATGGTACTATTTCTAGGTTAGTTGTTATTACTAACTCACTCTAACACATTCATATCCCATCTAATGCACAGTTGTTACAGCAACTGATGATGGACTACAATTCTGTTTCATTCAAGATAAACAGGTAAGAAATAATTTGCACACTGTATATTAACTATTGCTTCCAGAGCTGTGAGAATAAAGGCATGCATTTCAGCGGGGTGGTTTTTGCCTGTTGCCTTACACTCATTTATCTGTTCACTTCAGGAAACAAAGCAAAAGCGTGGAAGAACCTCCTCTGTTCATAGCTTTTCTTAACTTTTACTATGTCTTATGATCCTGTTTCTCTATGTCACACTCCAGAGGAAATTTGAAGTTTGTGAGTGGTGCTGTAAAGGCAGAATGTACGGCCTCGCTCCAACAACACTGTCTTCAATGTGTAAGGCGGTAGGGACTATCATTTCTTTTGCACACTCAAATTACTGACAGTCTTCTGGAAACATAAAAGTGTATCAATTGGATCCCACAGCAATCCCCAACCTAAGCCTCTTTCAGGATTACTGTACAGCTGTCCATTTTTACTCACCTGGTGCAGGATGTGGTATACTTGAAGTACACTTACTGTTTTAGTTTTAAAAGAGCAGGAAACCAGAAAGGGGCCTGAAGAAGATAAAGGCTGATCCAAAGGAAAGCATAAGGAGAAGTACTAGAATTTTTGCAGGAGTGTTTCACTTCAAAAAATGAACTTGAGTCCTCAGGCATGGTCAAAAATTTGTGTTTTAGGTAGTGATGCTGTAAATTGAGGAAACATTTTTAACTACTTAAAAGCCACTCTCCCATTAAAACACATGATATATGGAAAAAGCTTCTCTACACTTTACAAGTCATACTTTTGATGATCAACATTGAAAGAGCAATGTCCTCCTGTACAGATCAGCTGAGCAAATAAAGGCCCCCGATGCGCTTACCTTCATATGCAACTTTCTTTCAAAGGGATCCCATTTGATTCTACTAGAGGTATTCTTACAGTACATTTTATGAGAAAGACTTTCTTAATTTCACAATCAAAAAGGTGAAGAAAAGGCTCAGATTAGTAAACACAGAACACTTTAAACCCCACGCAGTGCCACAGGCTGGGGACAGAGTGGCTGGAGAGCAGCCAGGCAGAAAGGGACCTGGAGTGCTGACTGACAGGAGGCTGAACATGAGCCAGAGTGTGCCCAGGTGGACAAGAAGGCCAATGGCATCCTGGCCTGGATCAGGAACAGTGTGGCAGCAGGACCAGGGAAGTGATCCTTCCCCTGTA
>JAWWES010024337.1:0-36629 GCA_035583135.1 Lophotriccus pileatus | reverse complement strand
GCTCCAAGCCCCGTCCAACCTGGCCTTGGACACTTCCAGGGATGGGACAGCCACAGCTTCTCTGGGCAACCTGTGCCTCACCACCTTCACAGCCAGTATTCCATCTATCCCTGCCCTCTGGCAGTGGGAAGTCATTCCCCCTTGTTTTGTCCCTCCAGGCCCTTGTCCAAAGTCCCTCTCCAGCTCACTTGGAGCACCTTTAGCACTGGAAGGGGCTGTCAGGTCTCCCTGGAGCCTTCTCTTCTCCAGGTGAACACCCCCAGCTCTCCCAGCCTGCCCCCATTAGAGATGAGTCCATCCCTCTGATTCATCTCCGTGGCCCTGTCATTCCAAAGCTCCTCTGAATCTGAGTTTCCTCTAATTCTGTGGTGCTCCAGGGGGTCAGAGCAGTGACTTCATCCTCTAATTTAAATGGTTTCTATCCCAAGCAAATCTCACTACAGCAATGGGAGAAGCAGCAGAATGATGCATCATCTCACAGCTTTAAATGATTTTGTTTACTGTCAGTGTTAGATATTAAACATTATGTCCTGAGATGTGTGGCTGGAGAGAATTTTCAATAGCTTTGACATCAAGGTAAGAGAAAAATAATAAAAATATCCCAATTGCTTTTATAACCCAGCCCAAAGTATCCAGGGAGCACTAAAGCTAAAATGACTTTTTGCCAATAATTGTCTTTTCGTTCTTTAAAGCAATAGAGTCAAAGCTCTGTAGAGTTAATACCACCAGTTATGGGATTTGTATCTCTGCTAAATGCAAAATTTAATTCAGTCTTCAGTTGTTTAAAATTTAAAATCTAAACTTGAGTGTGTCATAAAAAAACTGGGCTGCTTCTCCTGCTTATTAGTGGGAGGGTAAAAATCAGTCTAATTCCATAGAATTCAGGGACATTGATATTACTCTGGGGTTTATTAAAGGGAAAATGTTCTTTTTGTATATAAACCATGGAAAGGCTGAGACATCAAGCAAATTATGGAAATTCAGTTGTGTAACAAGGGATTGTCTCTGCATTGTATGAAAATTTAGAGTCTGGGAATCACTGCCAGGCTTTGACTGTGAAGGTCACTGGGGCTTGTGTAGAGACACAAATCCCTGCACAGTCAGGTTGGATTTGAGTTTTCCCTTCTCCTCTTGGAAATCTGGTGGGAATCCTGTTATAGAATCATGGAATCATAGGATGGTTTGGGTCAGAAGGGACCTTATAGCCCACCCCTTTCCACCCCTTGCCATGGGCAGGGGTAACTTCCACTATCCCAGGTTGCTCCAAGTCCTGTCCAATCTGACCTTGGACACTTCCAGGGATGGGGCAGCCACAGTTTCTCTGGGAATTCCATTCCAACCCCTCACCACTCTCCAAGGGAACAATTTCTTCCCAATATCCCACCTGACCCTGCCCTCTGGCAAAGTCCCTCCTTGTGCTGTCCCTCCATCCCTTGTGCAAAGTCCCTCTCCAGCTCTTGGAGCCCCATTAGGTGCTGGAAGCCTCAAGCAGAGGCTTTTCTGTGGCCTTGAATTTCAGATGAACAGCCAGGGAAAGAAGGAATTAGGATCATACAGGACATTTTGTATTTTGAGGGCAAAATGTAGTTTGAATTTCCTCTTACGTGAATGGAATAAATAAAAATTTAATATAAATTCCATCTAAAAAATTACCAAACCTTGAAAATGCTCTTTGCATTTAGTGCACTAAAATAGCAATGAAACATTGTAAGATATTTTCAGAGTTTCTCATGAAAATATTCATCAAGGATTGAGGAAAACAGTTTTTGAAAATATCCAGAATTCCAATAAAGGTCCACTAATAAGTAAATCCTCCTGACAGAATCAGGCAGGAGAAACAAATGACACAGCAGACCAATGTTATTGCGTGTTAAAAAAGGCATTAAAATACCTCAGAACTGAAAATAAAGGTTAAAAAAAGCATGAGGACAAATGTCACTCATCTAAGAACAGTTCCATTAAAAATGCAGTTTCCAAACTTAAAATCGTGGTCTAAATCCTCCCATTTTTTGTACCACTACATAAACCAAGCATGGAATATTTCGCTTCAGACCGGAGAAAACCTCCCTGAAATTCTAATGAAGTGCTCATAAAATATACATGATCAATGTGCAGAGGAGTGAAGAGGACACAGCCAAAAATCCGCTGGAATTTAAGACTTGAGTTTAAATGTCTCTTCTTTTAGAGAACAAAGATCTCATTTGGTGGCTCATAATTGTCTGGATGTCTCTGAGTCACCCTTTGGCAGCCCTGGCCCTTCTCCCTTGGCCCATTCCATGGCATTTTGTATTGGATGGGGCTTGGAACAGCCTGATCTAGTGGAAGGTGTCCCTGCCCACGTCAGGGGGGTGGACTAGACAGTCTCTAAGATCCCTTCCAACCCAAATCATCCCAGGATTCCGAGATTCCGTGGTATTTCTGGGCTGTGCAGCAGGAGTTTGTAGCCCAAGGATGGTGGTTCTTCCAGAGTCTTGCAGTGGATCAGTGTCTTTAATAAATAAAACTGCTGAAATAAAGTCTCATCTACTGGGACATCCTACAACTCACCTTAAAACTCATCCTAAAAGTCAGGAAGTCTTTTCCCTAAACCCAGTTAGTGTCTCTTTACCCCTTGGTGGGTCTTTCATGCTTTCATCCTGGGTGATACTCTTGTGCAGCCCTTGGTGGCTTGAGGGACACTGGTGTTGCAGTCCTGCTGGGGATCATCATCCCCATTCTTCAGCCCCCAACATTCTTCAGCACATCAACACTTCGTTCACATTTTAGTTAGAGAAGTGGTGCAGGAAAAACTGGAAATAACACTGTAGGAAACAATGTTCCAGTTAACTTTGTCTCAGACTTGCTGCCCCTCTTCTCTACACTGACACAGCTCCATTCCTTTGGCATTAAGAGAATATTCTGGGTTTTATCGTGGAGTTAAAATGTTATCCCAGTAAGGCACAAAGGGAAAGTCCCTCATCCAGCACCTCCTTCAGTACATCACCCTCAGCCTCTGCATAAAGGTTAAAAGAAATTACTTTATTTTTGTTTTTCTGTCTCCCTCAGCCTGTGGAAATTCCAGAGGCTGAGTTAAACCAGTGAACATGGGTTTGCAGTAATTTGGTTTCTGGGAAGAGCGGTGCAAAACTCCCTGGCTTCAGTTCCTGGGCTTGTTGTATGGGGAAGCTCTTCAGGACTTCTGTAGGTAACAGCTGAGCAGGTCTATGCTGAGCATAGAGAACAAGGAATAATGAGACTTTTAACCTTGAAACTTAACCCAAACCTGAGCCTAAAAGTACCTGAACAAAACCTTGTCTGCAGTTTAAAATGTTCTTAGGAAGAGCAGTGATACTCGTAATACTTTCTCCTTGCAAATATAAAGATTCCCCCTTTCCCCTTAAAAATGCACCTGGGACTCCTGAACATGGAGCTGTCCTGATTATGAAGGTGTTTGGGATTTTATTGGTTTCCATTTTCAGCAACTTTTTCCCATGTAAATGTTGGATTTATAGTCCCCTGTCAGACACTGTGTAAAGGGAATAATAATCAGGGACTAAGGTTTTTTTGCTTTACAGCCCGATGTAAATCTTTATTAGAGTTTGCGAGGAGCCAACCAACCTTTGGCATGGGGCACTTAGGAGGTGATGGAAAACCCTCCTGGAGCTGAGGGAAGGCTGTGGATAGGTTTGGCAGAGGCTCAGCCAGGCTCTTCTCTTTCCCTCGACTCTTGATTGCAGATGAGGGTCGTCCATCACTTTATTTAAATCCCCTTTTCTCTTTATGAACTTGCTGCTGGTTCATCCTTGATCATCCGGATAAAAGTTGGAGGAAAAAGAAAAGCTGAAACGACAAGAAACTGGGGAAAGTCCTGAGGGAGAGGTAAAGCTGGAGAATATTGTCCTTCAGCTTGAAGGCCACAAGGTAAATGCAGTTACGGGTGCCTGCCTTTAATATGCAGAATTATATCACAGAATCATGGAATGGTTTGGGTTGGGAGGGACCTCAAAGCCCGTCTCATTCTACCCCCTGCCAAAGGAACCAAGAGGAAAGATGGAGGGAGACCATCTACAAGGGCCTGGACACAGGGGAATGGCTTCAAACTGCCAGAGGAAGGGGTTAGATGGGATATTGGGAAGAAATTGTTCCTTGTGAGGGTGGTGATGCCCTGGCACAGGTTGCCCAGAGAAGCTGTGGCTGCCCCATCCCTGGAAGTGTCCAAGGCCAGGTTGGATGGGCTTGGAGCAACCTGGGCTAGTGGAAGGTGTCCCAGCCCATGGCAGGGGGTGGAATGAGAGGGTTTTTAAGCTGGGCCATTGTGAGATTCTTTGTCACACGCCTGGTGCTGGCTCTGACTCTGCTCTGAACATCACACTTAGTCACTGAAAATTCCCCAAACCACTCAGGTTCACACTTGCTGTGAGTAGCTGGTTGTATAAAAGCACCTTCCTGGTGACACATTTCTCTGGTGCTTTAAAGCTGCCCAGAACCCCTTTGTGTCTGTTATTGTGTGATAGTGACAACGCTGGAAGTGACATTTGGTGGTGTCTCCTGCCTTGAAGCTGCTGCAGGCTGTCTGTCTTTGTGCTCAGGCTTTGATTTTATTCAAATATATTTATTATAAATCCTTATAAATGTCAGTGGCTGCTGTTCCTGCTTTATCTAAGATGTTGTGTTGAAAGGTAAGAGATTCCACCCAGGAAGGAAAGTTTCAGGCTGAAAGGGGGCTGGGGAGAGCAAGGAAGCACAAACAGCTGAGACAAAGCCAGGTCTGTATGTAAGCACGTTAATTTTAAGGCCCTGATTAATTTTAGAGCTGTTCCAGTTCTGGGGAGGGGGCAAAATTGGCATAAACAAAAATAAATGGCCAAAGATAACTGAAAACAGTACTTGGTGCAATTACCAGAAGGCACATTTCCTGTTGGAAAATAACATAATTAGTGGGCTATTGAACCTAAAACCTCTCCTGTGGTAGTTATTAAATTCCATGACATTTCAGCTTGATTAACTTTTTAACAGATATGACTCGAGGCTGTGACAGGGAATCTTTGGAGGTGTGTGGGAGATCTGATGACCCACCCCACAGACAGGACCAATTATCCAAACTGAAGGAAATGGATTATAAAACCTCATTAGCAGAAAGGAAACTGATAAACTCTTTGCCTGATCTTTCTGTGGTTTAATTTTGGCTGAGATGAGGGATGAGATGTAAAGGAAGTATCCTCCTGCCCTGATGGGCAGAGAAGGAGCAAAGGCAGGTTTCCTGAGCTCTAGCTCTGCCTCTGCCTTGATGATGATATTTTTCAGGAGTTAATTATGACTCTCTATGGGGTATTTATTTATAGGGGGGTTATTCCTTTCTTGAGAGGACCTCAGCACTATATTTGGGAGTCCCTTTGCTCGTCTCCCTGCTCACCTGTACCTGTTCAGCATTATGGACAAAGCTGCGTAGTGGTTTGTGTTGTCCTTCCAGCTTGATACCAATGACAGCCTTGGGTGGAGTGAAAGGAATGAGGCTTCAGGTGAGTGGGGAGTAAGTGGTGACATTTCCCAGGAAAAGTCATAGAAAACCCTCACTGTGACCTGGGATCACAAAGTGTCCCCCTAGCCCTGGGCACTCCCCAAAACATCTCCTGCTTTGGGAGGGGTTTGGGCTGAGACCAGCGGAGGAACAATCCAGCATTGCCATTCCAGTCTGGGATTTGGGATGAGCAGGTGTTGTAAAGTCTTGGCTCATATGGGCTATCAAACTCACAGGGGACAAGGAAATGGATACACAACTATTCATATTTCCTTAATTGATACGGGAAATATTAGTTAGATATTTTGAATGCAATTCATGGAAAATCATGGTGAGCTCAGCACTGCCCAGCCTGACCTCTGATGGTGTTTGGCCTTTACTTCCTAGTTTAAAGAACAATAACATACACATTTTAAAGTCTTCCTAAAAAAGAGAAGCATGGTGTTATTTTTAGAAGGGCCTGGAGCGCCAGGACAAGGGGGAATGGCTTTAAGCTGAAAGAGAGCAGATTTAAATTGGATATTGGGAAGGAATTCCTGGTTGTGAGGGTGGGGAGGCCCTGGCACAGGTTGCCCAGAGAAGCTGTGGCTGCCCCATCCCTGGAAGTGTCCAAGGCCAGGTTGGACAGGGCTTGGAGCAACCTGGGATGGTGGAAGGTGTCCCTGCCCATGGCAGGGGGTTGGACTGGATGGCCTTTAATGTCCCTTCCGACCCAACCATTCTGGAATTTTATGGATTTATTTCAGTTTTTTTTTTTCTCTTGTACCTCTGCCACACAAACCCCCTTGGTGTGACCTCTCTCACTAATTGCTGTTCAGGTGATGTTCCCTGAGTGGCATTTTTTGCTGCTCCATGTCCTTACCATCCCATCTCCCGCATCCTCCCAGGTCAGTGCTGCCAGCTCCAAAAGATTTATCCATTTGCAAGTCTTCATGGAAATAAAAGAAGAAAAAATATCTATAACCTGAGGGTCTTTCCTCAAAAAAAGCTACAAATCATTGTATTTCTATCAAATATTTGGGGAATATGGATGTAATTCCCTTTGGGTGTGATGCTGTCCCTTGATCCTTTAAGAGTTTTTTGTGTAGGGTCACAAAAATATAAACGTATCTGCTTCATGTATCACTGGGAAAAGTAGGGAAAAGTAAAATAATCTGGGTAAAAAGGTTGATTTTTGAAAAAATGTTTAAAAAATACTTATCCCTAATATGAAACAAAGAAATAAAGGTGCAGTTGTCTGAGTTGGTGAGTGATGGTCAGGGAGGAGTGAATTCATTTCAAATTGCTGCCTGCTCCAAAATACTGCAATTGAAGATAATGAAGGATTAATGGAATTTGCTTTTGTCTTTCTGTAAAGAGGAAAAAAAGGCTCCTTAAATCAGCCCTGTGCTTGTTATGCATGTGGAGCACAAAGGTTATGGAAATATGGTCCGTTCTGCTCGATTCTGTGATTTAATTAAGATATCCCTCTGAGGAGGGGCAGCCAAAGGGCTCCAGCTGCAACTGTAATTGATAAACTGTTTCCTGAAGGTGTGAAACAACAGAGGTAATAAATGGCTGCTGAATAGTGGGAAATGTCAGGAGAGGAGCAGCTGGAATCAGGTTGGAGGAAAAGGATAATGCCGATTTTACCAAACCTGAAAATCCCAGTGTAATTGGAAAACCACAGTGCCAGCCAAGGAGGGTCATCCTGCAGCCAGGCCAGAGAGCCCTGAGCAGGGATTTGTAGGCGAAATACACCAAAGATATACGTTTTGAATAGTTTTCTAGTGTTTGTTTATAAGCACTTTCCAAGTTACCTGTGCTAACTTTTCCTGTTAACACTGAATAATTAATTCTCCCTGAGAAAGCTGGAATTACGGACTTCCAGCATCAGAGCAATCTGAAACGAACCCTCTAATATTTACCCTGTATTTCTTTCTGCCTTTAGCATTCAAGGAATGCAGCAGATGAGTCAGAAGAATATATGATCAAATGCAGCTTCTGAGCAGAGAGGGCAGGCAGAGATAACAACCCCTCTGCTGGAATAACCTCCCGTGATTCCTCTCCCAGGTGTTCTCTGCCTTTGCCTTTAACTCTGCTTTTAATTTGACTCTGAGTTATAAAAAAAAATACCAACCTTATCTGTCTTAGACTAGTAGAGAAACCCACATCTTCAAAGTGCTGGAGAAACATGAATTGAATGTTCTTTCTAAATATCTCACTGGGTGAAGCAAGACAGGAGAACAGGCCCCTGTCTGAGCTGTGGTTTGGAGTGCACAAACCGTCATCTTCATGATGGGGCTGGTGGAATGGTTTAAAATCTGTCATTTCATAAATCATAAAATTATTTGGACTGCAAAGAGACCTTAAAGATCATCTTGGGTATTTCCAAGGGCTTTGAGCCGGGTATGAAAAACATCTCGATGATGAAGCTTTAAAATCTCAGTCCAAAACAAAAACAAACAAACAAACAAAATCCTTAGCTATGCAAATTAGAAGGAAAGAGAAATTGTGTTGTAGAGGTGCCAGAAGTGTTTGAAATTGGCTGTTTCGGAGTAATTTCATCAAGTTAATTTGGCCGCGTAGGAACACTCTGGTGATCTGGGATGTGAACGTGCAGCACTGACACAGAAAGTGCCTCTCTCTGTCACTGACAGATGGCTCAGCTCCTGGACTAACATCAGGAAGTGGATTAAAACAAGAAAGAAACCCAGAAGTTTCTCAGGGGGTGAAGAGCTGGAGTTGCAGAGCCCAGGAATCTCTGTAGGGTGATCAAAGCCACAGCCAGTGACTCCCGGCTCTCACTAATAGCAGAGCTGGAAATGAGTCTGTCTGTCTTTCCTGTGACTCTTCCCATTTCTGTGTGTTCCTTATCTTATATTTACACTGCCCTGTGTAAATATAAGTTCCAAAATAATGACCCAAAACGAGCAAAGATCTTGGTAACAGCACCTGGAAATTCACTGTGGGACGCGATCAAGTGGAAGGTGTTGCTGCCCATGGCAGAGGTTGGTCTGGGTAACCTTTAAATGTCCCTTTTAAGCCAAATATTCTGTGATCCCATGATTTTATGACCCCTAGAAGGCAGAAGGATGTGTCCATGTGGCTTGTTGGGTTTGGCAGGATGTCACCAGCTGACAGTGACTGTCACGGCATGTTTGGAATGAGCAGAAAGCCATTGATTTACCCCCTCAGAGAGGGGAAAGGAGGAATTTTGTCAGCATGAGATCCAATATTTTCCTCTATAAGTAATACAATATTGGTATTTTGCTATGGTCAGATAATTTTTGGTTACCACGACTCTGAGAGGGACAACACGTTTCCTGCTTTTAAATTTTTACATATTTTTCATCCCTTTTTTTTTTTCTCTTTTTTTTTCAATGCTGTTTGTTGTTTCTCTGCTTTTTACATATTCCACACAAGGATCCCTGCTCCAGGTGCTGTGCACACCTGGGACTGAGTTGCAGTTGTCTCAATAACAGATAAGAGGAAATACAGAAAATAATTGTGTTCTTTTGCTCCCTCTCCTTCCTCACATTCCTCTCTCCCAGAGAGAAAACAGCAAAGGCTGGGAAGGAAAAACACTGACTGCACCAAACTGCAGCAGAGACAGCAGAGAAAAAAGCCTCTTCTCTGGGTTTCTGCCATTCCCAGGAGGGATTCCCTGTGCTCTGTGACTGGAATCCAGGGTTGGTGAGTCTCTCACAGCAGCTCCCTGTAACCCTATTGCCAAGTTTTACTGAGAATCCCAGACTGATTTGGGTTGGAAGGGACCTTAAAGCTCATCCAGTCCCACTCCTGCCATGGGCAGGGACACCTTCCACTATCTCAGGTTGCTCCAAGCCCCGTCCAACCTGGCCTTGGACACTGCCAGGGATGGGGCAGCCACTGCTTTTCTGGGCAACCTGTGCCAGGGCCTCATCACCCTCCCAGCCAAGAATTCCTTCCCGACATCCCATCTCACCCTGCCCTCTGGCAGCGGGAAGCCCTTGCCCCTTGTCCTGTCCCTCTAGGCCCTTGTCCAAAGTCCCTCTCCAGCTCTCTTGGAGCCCCTTTAAGCCCTGGAGGGGGCTCTGAGGTCTTCCTGGAGCCTTCTCTTCTCCAGGCTGAACCATCCTGACTCTCTCAGATTCAGGCCAACTCCTCTTCCTCTGCTTTAGGGACTACACAGCGAGATTGGTCCATGGGATTGGACTTGAAAGTTCTGGATTTAGTGCTTTGGTTTCGGATGTGGAGGCATCAGGACTGTGGAGATGTTTTGTGGATATGTTCACATCCATCTCCCTCTGGATATGGACCTGCACATCTCACCTCCAGGGTGGAATTGCGGTGAATTTTTTAAAACAAACCCAATCAATTACAAACACCTCAAACACCTCCTGCTGCAAAGTCAGAACAGCAAGTACCAACCCAGAGGAAGGAAGATTTCTTTCCTCTTTTGAGTGTTTTCTGTGCCAGTGAAGCCTGGATGAAGCACTTGGCCTTCAGAATGGTGGAAATCCCTCAGGCGACCCGTCACCAAAAGTCTGACTCAGCCCTGTCTGGGGAGTCTGAGCTGTTTGTTTGCTCAGGGAGGTTTTTGTGCAGGTTCTTTCCTTCACTGTGAAGGATGTTCCATGTCCACTGAAGTATTTTTAGGGGTCTAGATGGATTTTTGTTTTCCTTTTTTTCTTGGCACACATGTCAGACCATCACAGAAGGGCAGATGACAACCAGGGCTGTGAACTTTCCCTGCATGGCCATGACATCAGAAGGGAATTTAGGATACCAAAAGCCAAATTTTGAGCAGGACCATCTCTGGTGGTGTATTGGAAGGTTGCCACTGCTCTTCTGTATCACCCCAGCTCCCACCACCCACCAGTGATGCTCTAAAGGCTCCTGAATGTTCTCCTGCACTTGGGGTCTGGCTGGTGCTGAAGGGCTTGGCCAGGAGGGACATGAGACACTGAACACAGAATTGCTCCTAGGGCAACAGCTTTTTATTAAAAAAATGCCCTGAGGTCAATAAAACTATTTCTCACGGGCCTTTGAGCAGTTCCACAACTGAATAACCTCACTAAAATGACAATGAAGCTTTTCTTCCCCCAGGTGATGTTTTACATCAGTTGCTCTGATGGCCATTCATTAATTTTCAATATTGCTTTTGCTAAACTCATTTTCTTTAAGTGATATTTTCTGTGCAATGTAATGTGTTTGAATATGCCAAGGTGGGGGGTTATTTGGGGGGGTGGTTTCAGTCCCTTTGGGTTTTTTAAGAAGAAAAATGGCCTTTATTCTCTCTGAATGAGGTGATTTTTCTGCTCAGGAGGATAAAGGCTGTGACATGGAGCCCTGTGCTCATACCCACAGGTCAGGTGTCCCAGCACTTCATCACAGCTCTGTTTAGTGTGGACTCAGGAAACCATGGAATATTATGGCCAAGGCCTGGGGACTGCTGGGCAGAGGTTAAGTTTGCTGTGTGGTGCCAGGTGTGCCCTGTGCTGTGTGAGAGGTGATTTGGCTGATTTTATGTCATATGAGGGGCACCTGAGGGAGCTGGGGGGGCTCAGCCTGGAGAAAAGGAGGCTCAGGGGGGAACTTCTTGCTCTCTGCAACTCCCTGACAGGAAGGAGGAGCCAGGGGGGATCAGGCTCTGCTCCCAGGGAACAGGGACAGGAGGAGAGGAAACAGCCTCAAGCTGTGCCAGGGGAAGGTCAGGTTGTACACAAGAAGGAATTTCTTGCTGGAAAGGGTGTTCAGGCATTGGAAGGGACTGCCCAGGAAGGTGGTGGAGTCCCCATCCCTGGAGTTGTCCAAGGAATGATTGGACGTGGCACTCAGTGCTCTGGGCTGGGTGACAAGGTGGGGGTCGGGCACAGGTTGGTCTCGATGGGCTGGGAGGGTTTTTCCACCATCAGTGATTCTGGGATTCTGTAGCAATCTCCCACAGAGTGGGGAGGAGGAAGAAAAAGGAGTTTCAGACCATCTTGTCTCCTGAAAAGTTGGGAAAAAACTTCTGTAGCCAAAAGCTTTTAGTCTTGAGAACATTTTACTGTATCAAGGTCTTCACTGTCACAGAGATTTGCAGCCCCTGAGCAGGGAACTGGGGCAGGTGGAAGGTGGAAAAAAGTCCAGATGCATAAATTGAGTGACTGTACATCCCAGTGAGGGCAGGGGCCATGGATCCTCTGAAAGAAAAGGAAAAAGGAGTCAGAGAGAAATCTGGGCAGCACCAGCCTCTCACCATGGCTGTGCTGACATCATCTTGCTCCACAAATGCATTTTATTTCACTTTAGGACCCTGTGACTTGGCTGCCAACAGGAAAAATGAGGGATTTAGGAAAAATATTATGAAGACACTTGATTAATACGGAGGCAAATCTCAGATTTTCTGAGGAAGTCTCTATTAGGATCCTAATTTCCCCTCTTTTCCACATTTTCCCTTGGCATATATCAGAAATTCTAGTGTTAAACAATGTCAGTCCCTTGGTTTTCTAGCTGAGGGGAACAAACAGAACCGCCCAGGATGGATTAACTTCTGTTGGATTCTTCAGGAGTCACTGTGAATGTGAACTCCAGGTAAGTAAAACTCCCAGAGATGTAATTTATTATATAATTGACAAGAAATACTGCAGAGGGAATGAGACAATGAAAACAACTTCTACAGGAAATATTTTATGAAGAAGAACATCCATGGGAATGTACCAGGGGCAGAAAATTGAGTTGCAAATTAAAAAAGATAAAAAATATAGAGTTGCGTATAACGAAATTCTGCTTTTTAAAATGCAACTTGGGAGGGCCATTATTTATTTGTGGATGGGGAAAAACAGGGCAGTGACTTAAACTGAGAGGGATGTAGAGAGAGGGGGAAAAGGGAGGAAGGAAATAGAGGGGAAGGGAAAAGGGCTGGGAGGGTGAAATGAGTGGAAAGAGGGAGCAAGAGGCAATGGTATTTCTGAGCTCTGGGGATTTCCTGGGGTATGGAAAGCTGGAAGGTGCTTCACAGGGCTCTGGGAGACACATCACCTGCCCAAGGTGCGTTTGTGTCTGTGCAAAGGGGTTTCTGCTGCTGGAGGTTGTTTGGGTTCCATTCACACGCATCTTTTTAGGACTGTGAGATCAGCCCTGTGTGAGTGTTGCTGTGAGTGCTTGGTGATTTCTCACTCCTGGATGTGCTCTGGAAATGTAAGAACTGCTGCTGGATGAAATCTTGTTTCTTCCATGCTGGGACCAGGGACAGGTTTGATTTTCCAGCTGCTCCATTGCAATCTGTCCTTTGCCACATTTCCCTGGGGGTAACAACACTTCACCTGCCCTGCCCTCCTCCAGCAGGCAAAGGTGGTGGAGAAAACTGCTCCAATCTAAGGTGGGCAGAGCAAGAAGATGGTAAGATGGTTGCAGCTATCCAATGTTCCATGATTTTACAGCTCTGCCCTTGTAAAGTGTAAAAGAGGGGTGATTTCTCTGTGAAACCCACAGGCAGTGACATCTGACCATTCATCTCTGCTCTCCTCACACCTCTGGCTCTTCCCAATGTTTCCCTCGCTCTGTGCCTCCATCCCACCCCTGGAGCTCTCTCCTTCATGGGAATCCTTACCATGAATTTAAAGCAGTTCCTTCCTTTGCCCTCAAATTCAATATTTATGCTTGGCTTAATGGAAAAATTAAGGTGAAGGAAATTAAGAGGAAAGCCTGAAATGAGGGAAAGGAAAAGGAAAGAGAGGAAAACCCATCAAACCCTTGACAAGTTGCCAAGGCAATTTCAGGAAGATGATGCTGGAGTTTGGAGTCAAGCAGCAGGAATCAGGAGAGATGCTGAGGGAAGGCTGAGGAGCAATGCCACATCCACACCCACAGATCCCACCACAGTTTCAAGTCTGGTTTCCAAAATCAGCTTTCCCCCCTCAGACAGACCTTTGCTCTATTTTATGTCTAATGCTATAAAATGTGGGACATGGTAACATTTCCAATTAAGTTTTTGAACTCTATCCTAAACCTCTTTCTCTAGGATGAAAGAATGCAAATCACTTCGTGGGACTTGATTAAATTTGGTCATTAAATCCTCTTCTGTCACCTAAAAAATTATCCTGTAGGTGGGTCTGAAAGCTCCTTATGTCAAATACTATTCCAACAGGGAGCTGGACTTGATGGACCTTATGGATCTCTTCCAACTTGAGATGTTTCTGTGATTATTTCTGACAAAGGTCAACAAAATGTTCGAGAAATACAGATCAAAACATTGATTCTCAAATATTTATTATAATAACCTGCACAAGCAGCAGGCTGGGATTCACAGGGTAGAATGAAATCCTTGCTAAATCATCACATCGTGAAGAAAATTGCTTTTTTAATTTAATATTTCTCTTTCAGCTGTTTCTGTGGAGACATGCTAATTTAGGAGCTTAATTTGTTATCTGGAAGAACATTATTTGAGGCACAAGTTTTCCCCAAATCACTTCCCAGTGAAACCGAAGACTCCTGTAAGTGAAGCATGTGAACAAAAGCACAAATTGCCTCCTTAATTATGGCATAATGGGAAATCATGTCCCAGCACATGGTCCCTGCACAGCAGAGATGTGGAAAATGATGCTCTCTGCTGCTGCTTTGGTCACCAGAATACTGTAAATCAGCAGTGACAAACCAGCAGCTTTTTGCTGGAGATGTAGCATGGCAGAGTGGCAGGAAAAAGTGTCCTCCTTGAGACACATCCCTGCTCCTCACAGGGAGGAGCTCTTGGGGTGGGGATCAGAAGCTCCCACTGGTTTTCCCAGATAATCAGTTTAATCTTTCAAGGGTGTGAGGAGTGGGATTAGCCGCTGGTGGGGGATGCTGAATGGACCCCAGGAGAACCTAAGCTCCAAGAGCTGCCTGATAAAGGACCAAAATGAGCACGATGGCTTTGGGAAGCACCTTGTGTGACCTCCAACCATCACTCAGCTCTCCTCAGGAATATTTTATTGAAGCCATCACAGCCACAGGATGGCTGGACTCAGAGGATTAGATTTAGTTTCAGGGACCTGGTTTGTAGCACATTATTTTGCTCTGGGAGTCACTGTAACTTAGAAGTGATGGGATATTACAAATGATACATATTTCATAAAGCTGTGAATAAAGGGATGATAATTCAGCTCAGCTCAAACAGAGATGTCTCTCGATTAAGAAACTGCAGCCAATTGCCATCTTTGTTGAATCACAGAAATAAGTGATTCCTTTATGTACTTTAAAAGGGGTTTACGCAGAGCATGAACTGTGCAACAGAATCTACATTAAAAAAAAAAAAAGGAAAAGGTTGTTCTGCTGGTTTAGTTTAGTGCAGTGAAAGGCACTGTAAGATTGGCAATATCAGCTGAAAATCTGCAGTGATACTTTGTCCTACCGACACCCCCCGGCTCCCCCCTCCTGTCAGGGAGTTGCAGAGAGCAAGAAGGTCCCCCCTGAGCCTCCTTTTCTCCAGGCTGAGCCCCCCCAGCTCCCTCAGCTGCTTCTCATGGGACTGGCTCTCCCTTTGGGCTCTGCCCACGGGGCTCTATGATAAAGACACTTCGGGAGTGGAAATGGATAAAAAAGCGCCTGAAACCTGAAAACAGATAATTTTTGTGAAAAAGAAAGTGACTGTTGCAGTTCTACCCCCTTCTGTGCTGACCTCCATCCCCGCCCTCAGCCCTCACCACTGCCCAGCCTGCTGGGATGGCTGATTTATTTATTTATTATTATTTTTGATTGCTGTGGCTTCTCTGTGGAATTGTTTGGGACATTTTTTAATATATACTTTGGAATTTCCGAAACTACTGGTATTAGTTTCATCAATCTGCAAAGACAAGCACCCAGGGTTCATTGCCTAAAACACACACAGGACCCTGACACAGGGAATGAGGGAAACGTGTGGAAAACATCACAATAAAAGGATTATGTGAGGCTTTCTCAGGGATAGGGCAGCGCTGGTGGGCTGTTTCTTAAAGATAAGATTGGGGCAGGGAATTTATTGCTAATGGTTTCATTTTCATCTTCTGCCTGGTGCTTGGATGCTATTAATGTAAAGAATTATGTTATTTTCCTAAGATAGATCTATAAAAAGAACAGATTTATTGAGTTCTTCATGCTCAGAGGTGGAATTGTGGCTGTGGCCTGAGAAAACATTGTTCATTGAGCATTGGAGGAAAGAGTTTGTCTTCCTGCTGCTTCCCTAGGAGATAGGAAGGCAAGATTTTGGAAATTTTCTGAGAGGAAAGATGAGAATTAGTTGTTATCCAAAGGGCTGTGGCTGAGTCTTGTGTTGGAGCTTCATCACTGATGGGTGAAGTGGTGCTGAGCAGCACCAAAAAGATGTTGAGAAAATGTGGTACTTCCTCAGAGGGACCATTTCTGAATATAAATCTCTCATCATTTTTCTCCCCTTTTGAAGAATTTGTTATAATTTGGTACTGACAGATGTAACAGTAAAATTAAGGATTTTTCAATGAATTATAATGAGCGAATGTGGTTTTTCTAAAGAGCTTTTCTATTTCAGGAATACATTCAGAATACTGATTACATGGGATAATTTGGATTAGAATTTGGGGCATTTTTTCTGTGGCCAATTCTCTGAGACTTGTCAGGTTCTTCCCATAGCTCCAAGTGATACAATTATGATGCTCCTCTGGGGTGCCATGAAACACGAGGTTATTACAGAGGAGATGAGGTCAAAAGGGTCCTCTGGGGCTGTGAATTGAGTTGCTCACTTGAGGTTTTTTAGGTCTCCTGGTTTTATCACTTTCTCTAATTTGGGTGCCAGTCCAGCAGATGCTTTTGGAAGCTCCCATGGCTGTGGAACAGCTCTGCAAATCTGGCTCCTGTCCCAGCTGGGGCTGCTCAGAGACGCTGCAATGAGCAGTTCGCTGTGAGATGTTGAGCACAGAATCCAAAGAGCTTCATTCCAGGGCAGGATCAGGAGCTCTATAGCAAAGAAAGTGCTTTTTTTTTTTTTTTTTCTCTAACATGAATATTCTCAATCCTTGGGGTGCCCAAATGCAATCAGTGGATGCTGTTCCCTTGGACCAGTCTTGTTTGTAGGGCCCTTGCTGATTCTGGTATAACTGAGCAGACCCTGGTGTTTGGTAGTGATTTTTGGAGCATTAAAAACAACTCAGTGGGTCAGATCAAAGCTCCAGAAGCATCCAGGTCACTCCCATAAAGGTTTCAAACCTCCTTGTCCAAAGACCTGCTCAACAGCACCAAATTTGAGTGAATATGTGCCCGTTTGTGTACATGTTATGTTTGCTTTGTTTGCTTGCTTATGTTTTCTTTTGGTGTGTTATTTCTAATAACCGCCCACAAAATCCCCTTGCAGGTATTATCACCCTTGATTTCTGGCCTTATCAGGAGAAAACAAAAGGGAAAAGGCAGAGTTTCCCAGAATTTTCACATCGCTATTTCATGAAATGGGGAGACCTCAAAGTGCTAAAATCATCTTGAAAGGGAATGGCTGATTTCAGGCTTCAAACCCCCCATCAGTCCTGCCAAGGGTGTAGCTGCTCCGTGTGTGCAGAAGCTGTGGCCCAGGTGTACTTGTGGTGCTCCCAGCATGGAGAGACTTCAGTGGGAAGCCAAGCACGGGAGGAGACAATTGATTTTCAATGTCTGAAGATCCAGGGCAGTGCTTGGAGAAGCCTGAGGAAGGATTCCTCAACCCGTATCAGGCTGAGACCAAAAAAACAACAGTTACCCATCCTCAAATACCAGTTCAGTGCACAGAGGTTGTAATCACCGTGCATTAAATAACTTTTATGATGTCCAGGAGTGTATCTAGAAAGAGCCTAAGGAAAAAAGTTGTGATGATTCAGTAGTGAGAATTTACTGACTTCAGGGAGGTTTCTGTTGAAATGAATAATTTTTTCCAGTGTAGGTCGATTTTTTTTGGGACAGACCCCCTAAACAGTGAAGTCATTGGATCAAACCAGCCCACTGGATTTACAAACAAGGGGTTGTTTTTATAGACCAGGGGTTTCTTGGTCTTGCATATGCCAAAAGTCATGGGAGAGGTTTCACAGGTCTGTGGGTTTGTCTGATGCAGAAGTTGTTGGTGAGTGGAGGAAAGGAAAAGGTGAATGAGTGAGGAGAGGCTAAAAGTGACTGGAAGAAACAGGGTGATGAAAGTAATAGATTACTTGGAAAAGAGGAAGCCTGATAGGGTGGCTGGTCAGGAATGAAACTGGAGAAAGAACTTCATTGACAGGGTTAGGCATATCTTAGGGAAAGAAGAAGAGGATTTGAAAAAATCTCAGCCTGGAATGTCAGGGTCTGGAGGTGGGGAGGCAGTGGTGGAGCAGTGACATGGACCAGAGACTTCCATGGTCCTTGGTGCCCATGGAACACCCCCACCATGGTGGGAAGGTCCTGCTGCCTCCTGTCACTCCAACCTCTTGCTAAACCCCTCAGTGCTCTCAGACCCTGCTCTGGAGGTTGTTTTCCACAGGACCAACATCTCCCAGACCCTCCAAATGCTCCACAGGTTTCAGTGCAGATCTAAACCTGGATGCAGTAGAGAATGCCGGGAATTCCACTCCTCCTGTGCTCCATCGCTCTGGGATGTGCAGAGACCCCCGATGATCTCACCTAAAACCAGGTGAGTGACCTCGTTCCCCAAAGCTTCTTCACAACGCTGCCATTGCCACCTGCGCTATTTCAGCACACCCTAAAAATAATTGAAGATATTTGCACTGGTTTTTCTGCTCTAATTTCTACTGTTTCAAGATCAAAGATAATTTTATTCTTTCTAGTCAATCCAATTTAACTGTATTGAGGAGGAAAAAACATGGTGTTTGGGCTCTCATAGGTGAATTTCCAACACACACTCAATATTTTCTGTCATAACAAACCATTTAAAGCTGCTGCATTTTATTAGAATGGACTCAAAAACAATAAGCCCTGATGATAAAGTTTTTTTATCCCTTTAATTGGTCTCAAAATCACACTTTAGTGGTTTGTTTGGGGCTTTTTTGTTGGCATCATAAAAATGATCTTTTCTTTGGCAGTAATTACATATTGACTGTTGATGTGCATTCACTGCTGGGTATGATTTGAGACAGATGCAATTTTATTAAAAGTGGTGAAAATAAGTGCAACAAGCTTGGTGGGAGCCTTGTTACACCCAGCCAGGTTCTGCAGGGAGGGATGGGAGATCCCAGCTCCTGCAGGAGCAGCAAAGGATGGCAAACCTTGGCTTAGGACTAGGAAAACACAACTTGTCATTGTTTTTTCTGAACTATAATTTTTGCAATCAAAGCTGAGTGTGGCTTTGCAGGAGGGAGATATTCAGTGTCTTGAAAATATCCCTTCATGTTTAAGGACTGATCATGAATAAGATATTTTTGTTCTGTGTTTTGGCTGACTGGGATGGGAATGAGCTGTGAAACTTCAGGGAGGCTTTTCTTGACCATGGCCACTCTGGGAATTCCATGAGGATCTGTGTGGCTGGGGTGAGCAGCCTCCCTGGAGCTGTTTCCCTGTTCTACTGTTCCCCTATTTTACTGTTTCCCTGTTTTGCTTTGCGTCTCTGCCATCCTTTGCTGGATGTGCTCAAGAATATCAATATTCCAGCTATTAAACCATTTAAATCCACCAGAGAGTTAATTGCATTAAGTTACTTTTCCAACCTGTCAGTGATTCTCTTCTGAGGCCTCTCCTGGGGATTCAAATTCCAAAGGTACCTCTTTGCATTCATCCCCTTGTGGGGACATGCATTGCACAGACAACAGCTGGGTTGGGTGACCCAAAACAGCTTCTGGATCTGGATCTTCCAAAACCTGGTCTGAATTGAACTACCCTGATGGGGAAAAAAAATTAAAAATCCAGGTTTGGAGGGCTTTTATTTCCAAAGAAGGGAAAGAGTGGGTAGTGGAGTTCCTCTGGGTGTTCTTGCTGAACAGACAAACGAAGAGCCCCCAGTCAAATTCAAATTAATAACCCCTTAATTTCTTGTCTAAGCCATAGTTACCCCATGCAGGTCACCAAAACCAACATTACTGAGTTTAAGGATTTAAGGAGATTTGAAAAGGATTAAATATTTATATGGTAATAAGAATACTCAGTTATTCATTAAGCAGGTGATATAGGGAAGGAACCCAAAACGCTTTAGTTTTGAGGTAGAAACCTGTCACTGAAGGCTGATATCAGGGTGACTTTTGCTGTGATGGAATGCCTTTGGTTTTTTCTTTCTTATTATCAGTTCTCAGACAAAACAGCATTATTATTATTATTACTGTTGTTGTTATTATCATTATCACCATTATTATTATTATTATTATTATTATTATAATTATAACTTTATTACTATGATTAACACCAACTCTCACTCCATCAGCACATCAAGGTACCGTGTACAAATTATTCAGATTTAAAGAAGTTGTCCAGTTTTAAGCTTTCCTTTCATCAGATTTAATTAAACTTTAACTTCACTCATTTAAGACTTGGTTATTACTCTCAGGCCATGTTGTAGTGGGTAGTAATTATATCTATATAATATAATATAAGAGTCCTGATGGGTTTTTAAGATCCTTTCCCAGTTTCTCTGCTTTAATTAAAGAATTACTTCAAAATCATCTACAAGGCAATTATTTTTGAACACTGATTTAGTACTTAGATCCTTCTCCATGCAAGTAATAGGTTATTTGGAAGGCAAACATTTGCAGGTGAGTGAGGAAGTGAAGCAGGTTGAATCAGTGCTCAGAAACGAGGCAGACACTGAAGAACTGTGCAGTGATTGCAGGGAAATTGCCTGAATTGCCACAAAAGTGGAAATAGAGCAAAGTCTGATGGGTTTGCAATGTGGAAGTGGACAAGCCCTTGGACAGATGGACTCACTGGTGTTTGCAGCTGAGAACTGCACTGAAATGTCACCTCCAGGAGGGACAGGAATTAATAAAGTAGCACACAGCCAGCACTGTGAGCAGGAGGAAATAAAGGGCACATTTGGTTTGAGCAGCTGTGGCTGCCAAACCAAGTCTCAGCCATGCTGGTGTTTGGTAGGTTGGGGTCTTGTTCTACAGTAACTCAAACCCATCCTTGGATCATGGGTTTTCCACCCAAACTTCCACCAGCTCCATCCAGGGTTGTGCTGGGGCTCATTTTTCTGCTGGCTACTTGGAAAACTGCCAGGATCTGCCGAAGTCGTTCCTGTGGGACTCATCCTAAAGGCCTCGAATGGCACCAGGGGTGGTTTAAATTAGATATTAGGAAAAATTTCTGCATGGAAACGGGGAAGGAACAGGCTACCAGGGCACGGGTGGAGTCCCCATCCCTGGAATTGTTAAAAAACCTGTGGATGTGGCACTTGGGGACATGGTTGTTGGTGGACACGGTGATGGTTGATGGATGGACTTGGCCTTAAAGGTCTTTTCCAACCTTAATGATTCTGTGAGTGTAGAATCGGAAAGATAAGAATTGGAATGTGGGGATATGACATCAGTTAGTAGTATGTGGTCATGTCATATCTCTATTTTTCTGCCTTCTAATATTCCTATTTTTCTGTCTTCTCACGATTGTTCAAGCTTATCTGACACCCAAAAGATTTGCAGAAGGCCCAAAATAAAACTGGAGAGGAAAGCCGTGCCTGGAGTTTGGTAGGATAAGGTGAATGGTCTCAGATGTGTCACTACAAATTTGGGTGGTGTTTGGGACAACTTAGAGTAGGAGAAGAGGGGGAATAAATCAAAATATTGCAGCGTTTCCCTGATCCTTCAACCCTGATAGCACTTAATAGACTGTGTTAATCCTGTGGTGATGATGATGATGGTGTAGACTGAATTATTTATCCACAGCCACCAAACAATTCAGTTCATAGGCCATTAATTCACAATCATTCCAAAAATTAGCATTGAAGTGAATTCTGCAGCCTGGGGAGGAGACAACACTCATTGCTGTAGTTCAAGGGAAGGTTTCACAGTGAACAAATATATTTCTGATGCTGATTAAATGTAAAATCCAGTGTTTTGATAACAGATTCACACTGATTTTAATGCTAGAACAAGGCTTTGAAAATAATCAATTGTCAATAAAATACCTGATTTTTATTTACTATCAAGTTTCAACAAATTCCTCTATTTCTATTAATATCAAATGGGAGTATAAAAGTAGTAGGAGCACTAAACGTTGTGATAATATTTATTAAATGTTAAATTTGGGTAATTTCAAAATAGAGTTTGCTTATCCCTTTGGCCTGTGAGATGCAGAGTGTATGTGAGGAATGGACAGTGCATTAACTGCAAAAATCTGTGTTTATTTTCTTAAAATATGTTTTCCTTTTATAGGAAAAAAACCAAAGAGTTTTGCATGTTCAGGTCTGTAACCCCTCTTTGCACCTTGGGAATCAATGAATCCCTCAGGATCAGGAGAATTTGTCCAACAAAGTTATTTCTCCTCATTTGGAAAAGGTAACTGGGAGAAAATTCAATTAATAGAATTCTTAAAAAAAGTTGGTTTTTACCTTTTTGTCTGGGAGGCTGTAGGATAAGATGCATTTTATTCATCTGCCATCTGCATTAGAAATGTTTGGGTCCATTGGATTTTAACAAATATAAGAACTGAGGAGAACACTGAGTAAAGGCTGTGTAGAATATTAGTAATCACATCATCTTTCCACCTTTTCGCCTTGAAAAGAAGGAACAGTTTTCCTTTATTCCCCCCTCCTCTGTTCTACTCTCCACATGCAATGAGTAGAATCCTGACCCTCCTTTGCTCTTGACCATTTTGTTTCCTGGGACATTACCGGTTGTCAGGATGCTTTTAGGCTTTTTTGCTTCATTTGGTCTGAAAATCATTGCAGGATCTCTGTGTTTTAGGGAAAATGATGGAGCTGCCATATGGTCCTTCTGCTGGGATGGGAGACACACACTGGGAATCGTTCAGGGAATGGAAGGAAAATAGAGTATTTAGTCTGGGTTTAATCTGTACTAATTTATCGTGTTTTCTTTGGCAAACTGGTGTTTTGTCAACAGAAGTGGTAAACAGCAAGTGGGAAAATATCAGTATTTATTTTGTATTGAATGTCTTCACTGTGCCATGAAAACATTGCGAAATCATGGAATGGTTTGGGTTGGAAGGGACTTTAAACAGATACTATAGATACTATTAATATTATCATTAAACCATTCTCACATTAATTATTTCAATGTGTCTGATAAACAGACTGAGAGCCATTACTCATGATCAATTTTTTCCTGGATAACAACCACCTCATCGCTGAAAATGTCCAAATATATTTGTCTGTATCCCATCCCAAAAAGCTGAATGGAGCCATGAGTTTTCTTGTGACCGATGATAGCAGATTAAAATTTTACAATTAAAATTAGCAGCCCCCAAGAGTTAAAGTTTGGTTTCCATAAAGTCATAGTTGTGTTGAAAGGGGAATCTTACTAAGTGTATCACTATAGGTTTGGAAAAGAAGGTGATACAGGACTTGCTGATGTGTTTGAATGGATCCTTGTGGAGCATTTATATAGGGATTTATGGGCAAAGAGAATAAAAATAGTTAAATTAAGCAGCTTTTCCAGTGCTGTTGATTTGCAGGAAGTGTGCATTGGCTCTGGAATGGAAAAACTGATATGCTGGAATGAAAAGTATCAGAAAATCTAAAGCAAATGGACTGTGTTGGGCTCTGATCATCCCTTCATCCAGTGGCTGCTGGAGGTGGAATTCCATCTCCTGCTCCCTGCATCGATTTGTCAGGAGGAAAGTTATAATCACAAAGAATCCATAGTTTCTGCCCCCCTGAAAAGAAAATTAATCAAGTAAAATCTTTATGGTTTAAGTGAGTACCAGCTTTCCTTACTGTTTGAAACAATGAAGGATCCAAGTTTGAACTGTTTTACCACTTTAAATTAATAACTTCCCATCTGCTGGCAAAGATAACAGTGGCCTGAATAAAGCATGACTTTGTGCCTTTGGATAATGACTCCTTTTCAGCTGATATTACAGAGAGCCATAGAATATGGGATGAGCTGTAATTAATATTCTTTCAATTACAATACACTTCACTGTCATATTCCTCCAATATTCATGAGCTGGTGAGGAGCTGGTTATGAATCTAATGGCGAGGAAATGAAAGGAAGGTGGGAGTGCAGCTCCATCTCCTCCTGGAGAAGACAACTTTAATTCCTGCCTTCCATGCATAATTCAGATCTTTGCTTTTAGATGCAGAGACAGTGATCCAAACTCTGCCATCACTTCTATGCAGGAAATACAGAACCATTAAAATTGTATTGAAATTTCAGTTCAGTTTTGTTCGAGTTTCTTGATGGGAAGCACAGCCTTGTGTGGATTCTCCCTGGGACCGTGTACAGCTGGGCTTGGCTATTCCTTTTGGAAGCTGCTGTAGTGACTCTGGAGTTGAATGTTACAGGAGCTTTAGTGGTGGAGTGGTTTGACCCTTTTACAGAATCTCAGAATCACTGATGGTGGAAAAGTCCTCCCAGTCCATGAAGTCCATCCTGTGCCCGATCCCCACCTTGTCACCCAGCCCAGAGCACTGAGTGCCACATCCAGTCATTCCTTGGACACCTCCAGGGATGGGGACTCCACCACCTCCCCGGGCAGCCCCTTCCAGTGCCTGAGTACCCTTTCCAGCAAGAAATTCCTTTTGATGTCCAACCTGACACTCCCCTGGCACAGCTTGAGGCCGTTTCCTCTCATCCTGTCCCTTGTTCCCTGGGAGCAGAGCCTGATCCCACCACCAGCTCCCCCCTCCTGTCAGGGAGTTGCGGAGAGTGAGAAGGTCCTCCTGAGCCCCCTTTTCTCCAGGCTGAGGCCCTCCAGCTCCCTCCTTCTACCATCATAACTTGGACTGCAATAAGCAAAAGTTCCTTCTTTGTTAGGACTTACACTTCTTGTTAAATGATATGTTGCAATGATGATGCCAGGCAATATAGAGCAGTCAGCAACCAAGAAAAGTAGTTTGCTCAGTCAAATATGACACTTTTCTAAAATTTTTTAAAATATAATTTAAATATATATACGTTTAGTGTGCTGCTATCTCTTTTATTAAGAGAAAAAAAGGGGTTGAAATGTTGTGGTTATTCCAGCTATTCCAAGTAATGCAAATATACATATAAATACGTATAATCCCAATAGTGCTTTGGCTCTTTGCACACACAGGTTCACTGAGCTGGAGGTGATCTTTGAGCTTTTATTGATGCCCTGATAATTTCCTGGCTCCAAAGCTGCCTGTTTAACCATTCCATGCCCTCCCTGCAGGAGACTGTAAATGAATCCTGGGAAATCCAGGGGTTTCCTGTGACACCGACACGTGTTCCGTAATTGAGGACAAATTGCTTTGCAAGGAGCTCGTGTTCAGCTCTCCATCTCTCCCTGACACTCCTGAGCAGGTGAAGTGCTTTATCCTTATCATGAAACCCCAGCGATCCAACAAATCCTTCCCCAGGGTGGCACTGCCCTGTGCTCCGGGACTGATAACGGCACATCCCGGCGGAGCTCCGGCTCCAGCTGGGTGACAGATAAGGAATTCCCTGGGACAGGTTTCTGCTGTGATAGACAGGAGTAATATCTGTGGCAGCAGGAGCTCTGCACCACTCCAGCCTCCTCAAAGTTAACACTGTGGCAGCAAAGGGGGTTTCTGCAAAAGGAGAGAGATGGACTGTGCCAGGAACTAATTCCAAGTGCTCCCACATGGAGTTACATCAGCAGCAGATGAGCTGATCCTTAAGCATTGACCCAGAAACAGCCAGGTGAGCTGGAATTGTTGGGCTGAACTTTTAAGGAGGGAAGGGGATTAATTCAGAAGCAGAGGTAAGGGCTGGAGCTGTGCCAAGGGAGGGTTAGGTTGGACCTCAGGAAAAGGTTCTTCCCCCAGAGGGTGGTTGGCACTGAACAGGCTCCCCAGGGCAGTGGGCACAGCCCCAAGGCTGACAGAGCTCCAGGAGAGTTTGGACAACGCTATCAGGGCGAGGGTGGGATTGCTGGGGTGTCCTGGGCAGGGCCAGGAGTTGGACTGGATAATCCTTGTGGGTCCCTTCCAACCCAGGAGATTCTGTGAGTGTGGTTTCTCTCATAGATGAAGTAGAGCCAAGCCTGGGATTCAATCTTTATCTGGGATGCAATCATTAATCTGGGATGCAATCATTATCTGGGATGCAATTCTTAATATGGGATGCAATCCTTAATCTGCCCTTTTCTGCCAGCTCTCTATTTGCACCCCTAGTGTTGGCATATCCAGCTAAACCACTTTTCTTACTTTTTATGTGTTCACCAATCATCTTAAACATTAGAATCCACCCCTGTTAATAACAGCAGAATCCCAGATTTTTATTTCAGTGCTGACAAAGTTGTTTCTCTGCTACCTGCAGGTTTGGAGGGAAGATTGGTTCCCTTAATACATCACAAATGTTTATGAACCGTGTCTGCTTGGCTGTCACACTCTGTGCCACAGACAATTTTTATAGAGGTTTAAGATACAGATCTCACTTCTCCAGGCAAAGAAAATTCAGGAAGTAATAACAAAACTTCATTGGACAGGTATGTTTTCCCTCCTGATTTAAGTATTGGAATAGAGCCAGTGTCACACTTTGCAGATGGCAATGGACTCTGCTGTGTGAGGGTGTAATATCAACGCAATATGTTCTTCAAAATGACACAACATTTGATAAGGTAGCTGGAAATGAGGATTTGAGAAGGATGTCTTTACCCAACCTGTGTTTCCAACCATGAAAGCAGGTTCTGATTACTTTTGTTGGAGGATACTAAATGATTAGGAATCATCAGCCAGTAAGAATGCCCTTGCTAGACACCTATATCTTATTATCAAAATTACTATAGGGCTTTTCCTTTACTGTTATCTCCTTCTTCAGCTCCTGTCTCCTCCCAGGTCACCTGGGCTAAACCTGCAATCAGTTATCAGTTGAGGTGTGTTTTCATCAGGCATCACTGAGAGAAAATGGAATTATGTTTTATTTTTATGGAACTATTTACATCATCTTCCAGCTCTGTCTGTTTGGAAAATTGCAGGTTTTTACCTGGGAGCACATTATTTAATGTGTGGGGTCATCCCTGCCCTGGAGGGAAATTCCTCCCTGAGAGGGTGGGGAGGCCCTGGCACAGGCTGCCCAGAGAAGCTGTGGCTGCTCCATCCCTGGAAGTGTCCAAGGCCAGGCTTGGAGCAATCTGGGCTAATGAAAGGTGTCCTTGTCCATGGGAGGGGGTGGGACTGGATGGGCTTTAAGTTCCCACCCAACCCAAACCATTCCATGACTCTCTGACCCTCCCCTGTACTGAGGTCAGGTCTGTAGTTTCCCAGATCCTCCTTCCAGCCCTTCTTGCAGAGTTTGTTACATTGGCCAACCTGGAGTCACCCTGGACCTCCCTGGAAAGCCAGGACTGCTGGTGAGTGATTGAGTGGTTGATTGAAGATTATCACAGAGAACATAAAAGTCTTCTTTTTTCTTGAAGAATCAAAAAAGAAATACTATCTTTTCTCCTACTTCTACAGCTTCTTTGGGTCAAGGCTTGGCTCAAAACCTCTTCTGAGGAGATTTTCCTGTGATCCCAGTATTCTTCTCTTTTTTTTTTGTGCCCCTTCTCCAGCTTCAAACCCAGCAGCTCAGACATGTCCTGTCCACGTGCTTTTGTTTTTTTGGGGTAAATCTATTTATCTTTACACTGGAAAATACGATTAGTACCACTAACTTGCTCCATAATAGAACATAATGAATTAAACCAACTGATTTAAAGGTAAGACAGTGGCAATTTCAGTGAGTATGAAGTTCTCTGGTAGGTTAAAAAATAGACTGGGAAAGAATAAAGAGGATAAATGCCAGTAGATAAATTAATATGAAAAAGATCAGCTTTTATGTAAAATTATCCTGGTGTACATCATAAACGTTTTCTTTTTTATATAGTACCTACCTAAAACTCCACTGCTACAACAAGAACATTTTAATAAAGGCTATTAAAAGTCATGGCTGTGATATATTAAAAAATATAGGAATCATTTATAATGCTTATTACCGCTTCTTGAATAATCCTTAAGAGCCTCTGGCAGGTAGTTCTTCTTCTTTGGGATGCTTTTATTTTCCCTTGAGCCCTTTTGTGGGAAAATGAGCTGGGGGTGTATTAAACAGGGTGGTGACTGGTGGGTTAGGGTTGGCATGAGAGGGGGCTGTGGGTTTAGGTTGAATGTTCACTCTCCTGCCTCAGGGGGTGCTGGCCCTGCAGAACTCGAGGAGCATCTGCTGTGGAACCCAGAGAAGATGAAAGAGTGGGATAATCTAGAGAATATTCCCTAATTTCCCACTGGACTGTGGGATGTTAATGGAGGCATTTCACCTTTGGATTCACTGGGCAGGATGTGTTAATGAGTGTTAATGAAGAAGCATCTTTGGCCTGGAGTGCAAACACTGCTCAGGGGGGTGAGGGTTCATCCAGGAGCTCCCATGGAAGGCACAGCTTAATTCCCCCACCCCTGTGGCAGCCACTGCCATCTGACAAAGGCATTTTAGCCTTTGGATACCCCTGGGTAGGAGTGATGAATCCATGGGATCTCCTCTGGCACAAACCACCTGGAGAGGTGCAGCAAAACAGGATGGGATTACAGCCCATGAATTCCTGCAGCCCATGAGATAAAGGGCAATTCAAGGCAAATATTGCCCTCTCTATGTTTGAGAGATCCCACTGGCACAGCAAGGGCTTAAGGAAGGCTATGAGGGCACTGCCCAACTTTAGCACCAAGCTTTGAAGAGTTTTATAAATGTGTTTATTGTTTGGTTACTCCTGCACCTTTTAAGGCTTCCTCACATATTCCTAGTATGGAAAAGGCACATTATTTTTTTCCAGTGCTATAAAAAATGAGTCATATCCCAGAAAAAAAAAATCCAGGGGTCACTGCAGTCAGGTTGATAAATATTGCATGACTGCTGAACGTTCAGTGGCTGTAATTAAGGCTGATGGGAAGCTGGCAGTTAGTGATGAGGAGAGGGAACTGTAAAAAGTAAAGCCTCTCAAATTATTTATTGCAGGTGTTTAGACCTTGATCATCCAGAGTGGTGTTTGAGAGGTGTGTGCAAACTCGGCTGGGTTTGGCTGTCAGCTGCAAAATGGATCTTTTTGGGTTCATTTTAATTTTGAAATGCATTGTTTATGAGCAAATGAGAGTTTCCCACCTCCTTTGGGGGCTGGTGATGTGGGCAGACACTTTTCATGCTGGGGGATACGGTTTAGTGGTGGGCTTGGCTTAACAGTTGGCCTTGATAGTCCTGGAAGGCTTTTAAAACTGAAATGATTCTGTGATACTGTGAGCCTATAATTATAGAGTTGCAACAGCAGCACAAACGTGCCCTGACTTGGACCTGAGTGGGGATTTGAGGGTTCTGGTGTGAAAAAATCCATGAGTGCCACAAGAGCCCAGCACAGGGACAGGACCAGATGTCTCTTCAGCTTGTGCAGCTCCATCTTCCCCAGCAGCTCTGGAGTTACTTGCTCTTTCCAGCAGCAGCCTTGGTTGTTAATTCAGAGATTAGCTCTCTGAATAAATCGATGTTTCTGGGATACATCTAATATTGTGCGACCTGAGTGTCTTGAACTGGAACAGCCTCTGCCAAAGCTTCTTACAGGTGTTCTGTCAGTGTTACCTGTGCTGCCCTTCAGCTCTTGTTACATGCAGACCCACCTGCAAACCAGCCCCCAAATCTCCAGCTGGGCCCACACAGAAATCAAAAAATATCCCTTATTCCCACCCTGAATTTTAATCTTCTCTAATAAGTACCACAATTCTGGCAATGTGAATCCAGCTTTATGTTGCTGTTTAATTCACTCAACCTTCCAGAAGGAGAAATAATTATGGATGTAGGCAAGAGATCTTGCTATGTGCTGGAAAGATGCCAGAGCAAACAAAAGGGATGGTTTTTTAGTCTGGAGATCTTGGCTGCTGTGATGTGAGAGGCCCTTGTGTTTGCTAAGCAAGACAAGATTTCCATCAGTTCATCTTTTCTCCTCCAGTGCTCAAATCTCAGATTCACTGGGCAGAAAAATAGCACTGGGTGCTGAAGTTTGGGATAGGATGGGATGATTTAGAGGAGTGAAAATAGAAGAAGGAAATGTGAATTCACACTGACATAGCACCAGCAGGCTGGACCGAAAAACGCTGCTCAAAATTACTTTTAGTTTGCTTTTTTTTTTCCCCCCCCTCAAAATAAGCCCAGGATTATTACATTAGGTTGAGTTTAGACTCACCACAATATACACGGTGATTTTTAAGGTCTCTTCCAACCCAAACCATCCTGTGATTTGGTGATTCTGTGATTTCTTTTTGTTGAGCTTCAGGAGGGTCCTGCTGGCTCATGTCTCCAGCAAGATCTTCAAAGGACATCAACCCACACAGAAACCTGAACTGACTTTCAACGAGGCATTTTAACTCATTTTGAAACCAAGTCTTGGCTTTCTGTGTCACCTCCACGGCTTTGAAAGGGTCGTCTTTGCCTGCTCTCACATTTTGTAGAATTTACAACCTGGATGGGAGAACTTGAGGGGAAAATGAGCTGCCAGTGAAATGAAAATGAAGGAAATGAACTGTAGAGAAATGTCAAGTGAATTATTTCAGAAATTTCTTCCATTTCACCGTGTCTTATCTAAAAATTTGTATCAAGTGGATCTTTAAGTATTCATATTATCTTAACTTTCATCTGACACGGAACAGGCTGGTTAACACCAGCCAATTTACTGTGCAGGAAAGGGAAGACGGATTTAAATAATAAATGTATGCAAGAATCACCACAGAAAACATTCTGAGAGCCATTTTTACGAACTCTGCTCTGAGCTTCATAATCATCTCTGCTAATAATTCACCCCAAACCACTTTCTGCACGGTCCAGGCCGTGGAGTGACACTCCTGCTTCCCCAGAATCAGTTCAATCTCTGCCAAGAGCTGATTTGACCCAGGTCATTGCACGTGGCTTTATGGTCCCCTGGTGACCACCGAACTCCTGAGAGTCCTCACCTTCTAACACAGAGCTAGAGGTCAGGGGTTCTTTGAGTCCTGACCTTGGTGGTACGCAGGGAATGGGCCCAAAAATTTCAAATGTCATTAAGGTGGGATGTCCTTTCTCCCAAAATATATATCAAAACTGCTCTGTGTTTTATAACCACAGCACATCTGCTGTCTTTGGTGTCTCCAGAAGAGCAGCAGTGAAGGTTTCAGAGCTGGAGGAACAGCCTTGACTCTCCTCCCAGCGTGGATCAACGTGATGCTCATCACGTCTCCTCTGTCTCCCAGGCAATGGCAATTCTGTCCTTAGGGGATGTATTTAAGAAAGGTAGAGAGTCATTTATTTAGAGCAAAAGCACTACTAAGCAAATATATGATGTGGAGAGAAGGTGAAGCTTTCCTGGACACACCACTCCTTCCCTTCCCCCAAGGCCTTGCAGGTCCCACTCAGGTTTGGTATGTGCTGGATTCATTCCTTTCTGAGCAGACCTCTCTTTGCAGTTTCCCTTTGTATGGCAGCTTCTCAAAGCAGAACAAATGTGTGTGTGAACATATGGGGCAGTGATTTACATTAATTACTCTCTCAGGGAGTGGTTTTCCAAGGCAGCTCTCCCAGGGTGGGATGGGCTCACAGCCTCTATGGTGATTCTGTGCAGTCAGATCTGCCTTACTGGAGGGGGATCAGCCTTTCAGAGCTGGGGAGAAAAACATGGGCTTGAAATGCAAACTGGTGGCAATGACTCTGTTGTGGGAACTGCAGGGGGAAAATACACAGGGCAAGTCCTGGGAAAACAAAGCAGGTGGGAAATGAGCCAAGATTCAGCCTGGCCCTGGACACTTCCAGGGATGGGGCAGCCACAGCTTCTCTGGGCAATCCATGCCAGAGCCTCACACCCTCACAGGAAGGAATTTCTTCCCAATATCCCATCTGTCCATGTGAAGCCATTCCTCCTTGTCCTCTCCCTCCAAAATCCCTCTCTGGCTTTCTTGGAGGTCCCCTTCAGGTACCAAAATCCCTTATTTCAGAGTACATAAAGAATAAAATGCAATTAATTGCTCAAAGTGCCCTTTTCCCTGGGTGATTTCAAACCAAAATAATTCCAGTTCCTGCACCTCAGACCCATCCTCCCTCCCACAGGCTCTTGCCCTTGTGTCCCACTCCAGTGATGCTTTGAGGACAAGGCAGATGGTTTCGGGACAGCACCTTGAGGATGGCACCTAAGCCCTTTTCTGGCCTTCCCCAGTTGTTTGCCAGGAAAACCATCAATTTTGGTGCTGGTCTGGGAGGTACCAGCAGCATGAAATGCTGGTGTGAGGTGAGGCTCCCTCATCCCATCCCGAGGGATGTGCTCAGTGAACAGAGACACTAGTGAAAAGAAAGAGGAAACTATGTTATTGTAGCTCATTATGAGGAAATTTCATTTTAAGTGCCATTGTCTTTAGCTTTATTGCTCAAAGATTATTATAGCTGGTCCTGGATTTTATTGTCCAAGTGGGAAAACAAACTGTGGCAAACTGGGTTTGTAATGCTGGGCTTGAGCATGTCTGACTCCACATGTTCTGTGCATGTGCCATAAATCACAGCTGAGATTCCAAAAGCAGCTTTAAATGTGTCATAAGTAGCACCAGGATGAGGTTTGTGAAATTTCTTTTGCTGAGGGAGGAGGCAATGAAACCACCCACTGAAAACTGTTAATAGTTCCTTAATTATCAGAGGCAACAGCGCTGGGTTTACCACATCTCAGCAGCTACAAAGCACCAGCAGGACACTCCACTGTGAAGCCCATTTGTAGGGAATTTTGACTAAGGAATTCTGCTCTTTGATTCAAGCAGGATTCCTTCCTCACGGTAATTGCCTGAGATACACAAGCATCTCCTCAAAATGTCTTTTACCTCAACATGGTGGGCAGAGGTTTTTGGGTGACCAAGTTTTATCCACACCCATATCAAGGTGCATCTGGATTCACCTGAAATCTTCTCTGGGACTGAGCAATAAAGAAAACAGAGTTTGTGCCAAAAAGGACTCCTTTAGTGCAACCCCTTAAAAGCTAGGAAGGGACTGAGCCCAGGATTTTGATTGCTTTACAAGGAAAGGAATGAGCTCAGGATTTTGGTTCCTTTTGGTCTTTCCTACTCTTTTCCATTTGGATGTTCTGGGGTATTTTGCAGAGCCTCTCAATAAAAGGGTCTTAAGTTAAATTTATTTCTTTTTTTTGGTGTTCCATGTTCAGAATTTGTTTCTGTTGCACTGAGGGATGATGGGCTACTTTAAAATTTCAGAGCTAATTTAGGACTAAATTTTGGGCTGACCTAAGTTAATTTAGGACTAACATTTTAGGACTAACATTTTAGGACTAATATTTCAGGACTACTTAGGTCTTTGTTTCAGAACACCAGGCTACTGAGTTTCATATGATGAAATTTGCATGACGATCTTGGAGGTCTTTTCCAACTTTAATGATTCCACGATTCCATAGCAAAGGTCACTGTGACCTTTTTGCTGGGAGTGGGTTTCAGTCACAGATTAAGAAGTGTAGCTCTTTGTCTTTTACAGCGATTTTTTTCCTCCTTTTCCCCCCTCCTTTTGTCTTTTCCTTTTTCTTTTCTTTCTCCTACACCTGCTTATTCATGTTCATTTGATGGTTTATGGGGTCCTTTGTCCCAGTTTTTCTGTGTAAGCCAAAGCTAAACGATTGAGTTCTGTGAAGCTGATTGTTCTCTGCTCTGAGTTACTGTGACAGAATTGTCATCCACAAGGTCTGCACCTGCCTTTTATTTCCTCTCTGTGATGAAGCCCCAGACATTGTCAGAGTTACAAAGTAGGAGGTTGGTTGTGCACTGAGAGTTTGGACATGGAAAATATAAACATTTACATCAGATCCACAGACGTCAATGGGATGGAAAAAATACACAGTGGGGCTCAATTACCAAGGCAGAGCCTATTTCCAGGGAAAATGGATGTAAATTTTCTTCTGCACCTGTCTGGGGGCCATTTCTGACAGAGGCATTCAAAACAGAGCCACTTTCCATGGGAGAGACTTCCCTCAGGACTGTTCCCTCCCTTGGAAAATAACTCGTCTGTCTCTGAGTCAGTGAGAGCTCAAACACATCAAACAACTCTCCTGGTTCTCCAGACCTTGGAATGGGAATGGATGGTTGTTGGGGGAGCAGAGAATGAGTATATCCTTATTCAGTGTGGGGTTTTGGCTTGACAGATCCAGCCAGGAGGGAATCCATTCAAATCTATGGATTTGTGGAACAATAGAGCTTAGAGAAACAGGGCTAAAAATCTACTTTATAGACCTCCTGGGTTCCTTAACACTGGAGGTTCAAGGCTTGACTATATCAACATGGCAGTAGCATAACTGAGCATTTAACCCTTCTAATCCCTCAGAATTTTAAAAAGATACTAAAATCCTTATTTTTTTCCACAGTTTCTATAATTTCCCCCTAGACAATATTTCCCATGTCTTAAAAAAAAATAAAAAAACATGAGGCAAACCATCCATGAAGGGTGTTAGAATTGATCCATCCCTTCCAGGGCTTCAGGATTTCCTTCTGGCCATCTCTGGTGCCTGTGCTCCCAGAACCTTCTCACATCTGTTGAGAGCAAGGTTCACCCTGACATGGTACCATGAGGTGCTGTGAAAACCTTCTTCACCCCCAGAGTTGGCTTTGCAGTGTTTTATGAGCACAGCAGTGAGGGGGGGAACCAAATTACTCAGTTGCATCAGGAAAAGGGGTGCAAGGAGGAGCACAAATAAATAAAGTTCTTGCATGTCCCCTCATTCCATTGCTGTCAGAATGTTGCTGTTCCTTAACTTCCCTTCCTGCCCAAGTCCATGTCTGAATGTCACTGAAGCTGTTCTGCTTTTTATTGATCTGTGCCTCTGCACCAGTCAGAGCAGAAACTTTTCTGCTCAACATGTCCTGGCAAATCAGGGCACTCCATAATTAACAGAGTCTTTGAAAGGCTATGCTGGAAGGAGGTTTTTTTGATTGTAAAGGCAAGCACTTGAAGGTCAAATGCATATTTGTCCCTGCACCCTTAATGCTTGTCCATACGTTTCCATCCTGTGCATTGAGTGGAAAAGATTCCATGTGAGCAGGTAATTACAGAGAGTATTATAGCCCAATAATTCCCCTGTGAGACAGCTAAAGACAGGCTGAGAGCTAATCTATCCCAAACCAATACAGCAGCCCAGCACAGGCTGGAGCCAGGCCAGGCTGGGAGCCAGGAACAGCTTTGCTGACACTGATTAATGTGCTTTAGTGGCTGATGGATGGAAAACAGACATCCCCCTTTATCCTCCTGGACCGCTCTGGCTTTCAATCCCGGCCCCCTGTCCTTACTGAAAGTGAGGGAACAGTGGTAAAGAGCACACTGAGACCTTTTGAGCTTGTTTCCCAAAAGCCAGTGGCAGGAAATTGCATTTCTGTGGCTTGGGCTGAGCCCGGAGCTCAGCAGGACTCAGCTCCAGCCCAGGCTGGATGTGCCACCTTTAACCTGGACAAGGGAGGACTGTGGTAGGACAAGGGGAGATGGCTCGAGCTGTGCCAGGAGGTTCAGGTTGGATATTAGGAATGATTTCCTCCCTGAAAGAGGAGTTAAACATTGGAAGGGGCTGCCCAGAGTGGTGGTGGAGTCCCCACCCCTAGAGGTGTCCAAGGAACAACTGGATGTGGCACTCAGTGCTCTGGGCTGGTTGGGAATGTGGTGATCGGTCACAGGTTGGATTTAAAGATATGGGAGGGCTTTGCCAAGCTCAGGGATTCTGATTCACACTGTCCTGGGACAGGACCAGCTCACAGCTCTATGGGAACAGCATGGGATCTGCCAGTGGAGCTGCAGCTCTGACCTAAGGACAGACTGGTAATAATTCTGCATCTTTATTATTTGAAGAATAATAAGAATAATAACTGTGTTGTACATGTACAGCCCTGTGCTGGCATTGTGTTCAACAGCTCCCTAAAGAACGCCACTGAGAGGCAGAAAACAGCGATTTTGGGTGATTGATGGCTCAGCCAGAGCAGAAGGGAGTGGGAGGGGACAAAAGGGAGGAGACATCTCCAGCTGCATGGCTTTGTTCTCCCTAAATCTGAAAACCTGCTTGGAACAATGGCTTTAATGGCTTTATTTAACCCCCACCCGGCACTCATAATTGTCCTAATGGAAAACAGGAAGGAGACTGAAAGAAGGAGCTTGTTATGCAATTTCCCGAGTTACTGAACGTCTCAGGCCATCAAACCCAATTCCAGTAACTTTGGGAACGCTCAGGTACTTTTAAAGTAAGTGGATGTTGCTGCTGTATTTTTGTCTGCTGGATCAGCTGAAGTGACAGCTGAACAGAAAATCCATTAGAAAATTTATATGTGTGCTGCTGCTTGGAAAGGGGAAGAAAACATATTTTGATGTTTAGATACAAGAACTCTGATGTTCTGGGACTGGAATAATCCCCACAGGACACAATTCCTTCGCAGTCCATCATCCAAGGACAGGCAGCTTCGGGCTTGGCTTTAATTTCCTGGTGAGCTTCATGGTCATATTTATTGTGCAGACAAAAGAAGTGGCAGTCAGTGAATATTTATATCAGAAAGGGATATCATTTTCTAATAACTGATAGTACATAAATCCAGGGATAGGAGAGGCTGGAACAAAAATGGAAAGGTCTAAGTAGGTGGAAAGTTTGGTTGTAATTTCTAATTAGGAAGGAGTGCAGAAAATAAGTGTTACAGTCATGATTCATTTTTTTATTGGAGAGGGAAGAGGAGGAGTTGTAAGACAACATTTTGCAAGAATTTTCACCCCACACACCCTCTGTAAATCACATCACCTGCCGCTGCCAAACACCTTCAGAGCCAGAGGAGGCCATGGAGATGCTCCAAAGGTTGGAGTCCCTCTGCTCTGGAGCAAGGCTGGGAGAGCTGGGGGTGTTCACCTGGAGAAAAGAAGGCTCCAGGGAGATCTGAGAGCCCCTTCCAGCACCTAAAGGGGCTCCTGGAGAGCTGGAGAGGGACTTTGGACAAGGGCCTGGAGGGATGGGAAAAGGGGGAGCAGCTTAGGACAAGGGATTGCAGAGGACAGGATTAGGTGGGATATTGGGAAGGAATTCTTGGCTGAGGGTGGTGAGGCCCTGGCACAGGTTGCCAGAGAAGCTGTGGCTGCCCCATCCCTGGAAGTGTCCAAGGCCAGGTTGGACAGGGCTTGGA